>WEIS01068213.1:0-11677 GCA_013389965.1 Todus mexicanus
TTGTTGTTGTTGGTTTTGTTATTTTTTGTTTGTTATTTTTTGTTGTTTCAGAAAACTTAAAATATTCCGTGAATCCAGAAGTTGTCTTTTCAATTGAGTGTGTATCCGTTACTTACTGCCCACCCAGAAAATTTCCTGAGGATGCTCTCAGAAGCCTAGTGAAGTAGAAAGTCCATATTGATCCTCATGAAATTTGATATTTTTGGGATCCTATTCTTCCAAAAACAAGAAATAGAAAACAAAAATCTTTTGTCTCGGCATCGATTTGGAGTTTCATGTGCTTCAAAATTCTGTTATTTTCTAATGGTTAGGGAGTTCCATTTTCTTTCTTATCCTCGACAATGAGATTTTCCAAAGCTTTTAGGTTTACTGGGAAGACAGGAGCACTAAAGGCTTTGAAATTCTCAGATATTACAGTAACAAGGTCTTAGAAACTTCAGAAAAATGGACTTTATTTGAATGTACAGGATCGTAACTATTCTCTAGCTACTGAAAAAGAAAAGCAACTAACTTGGTGATAAATGTCTGTACTTGAAGCAAATGTTGACCTATTCAACTCATATGGTTCCATTAGTAGGTTCTCTGAATGTCATTCATTGATTTAAGTAAGGGAATCTGATTTTAATTTTGTCATATGTGATCATCTTTTCAAACCAGACAGCAATTAGCCTACCAAAGTAGCTTAAATTTTATCTGTCTCTAAGAATAAGCTGAATTTGAAAACACTCCAACACTCCCCTTCCCCATGCCTGTCTCCTTCCCTTCCTACACAAAAACATACAGTTTAATTGATTATTTATTTTTTTTTAAGCTTTGGGGAGAATTCTTCTTGGAACACAATGCTCGCTAGTATACCTTCTGTGAGAAAGCTTGTATTTAATTGCAAGATAAAGCATCTCATTATATGGTGGAATGCCTATGGCTTCAAGACTATAAATAATTTTGTGTAATATGGCTGCAGAATTTGTAAACTTTTGGCAAGGTTTGACATTATGGTAATGTGTGGGAGGAATTCACTTGCTGCTTTGGTGTTCTGGTAGTTTCTCAGAAACAGCAATGAAGTTACCACAGGCTGCTGCTGAGGACTCCTCTGTGTCACGGTGGCATTAACCGAGTACTGCAGGATTTCGTGCCCAGCCCCAGGCTGCTGTTGGATTTCTCTCCCTCAGAAAAACACATCGAGGCTGTGGGTGAATACCTACACATCATACAGTGTCCCCAAGACTCAGCAAGGATGGGCAGCTGAGAAAAGAAACTGGTGCCGTGGGGTGCGAGAAACTAGAGCTGTTGTGGTGACAAAGTACCAAAGCCAAGACCAGACCCTAAATCTCTCATTTGATATTTTATTGCTGTCTTTGTCTTTTGTCCCTGAATTAAGACTTGTGCCAGATAATTTAGGAGAGATAGTCGTGCCCTTTAAACTGCTGAGCTCAGAGTTGTGAAGTGGCCGTGGAGCTGCCTCAAGTGTGCTCTAGAGAGAGAATGGTGTTTACACATAGAAGAGGAACTTAAATGCCTAAATTCAGATCCTCAGCCCTGAAGATCCAGCTACTTTAAAACCCGACTTACAAACTCAATTATCTGTTAAATGAAAATCACTTGTCTTCCAATGCTGAGTGATGCTTCCTTACCTAGAAAATCAAATATATCTTTAAATTGTGATGATCCTTGTGTTTTAAAGATAATACAATACTTAAAATTCTGTGTGCAACTGAAACATTTTGAGGATTAATAGAAAACTTAGAAGAAACATCAGTATGCTTTGTTTACCATTTTAATTTTTCTGTTGTTCAGTGTGCAGATTTTACAGTAAGGAAGGAATTTGTTCTGCTTCACTAAAGAGGGATCTTTATTGTGTTTTTTCCCCTGTAGCATCTGTTTATGTGGCAGAGAGAACAATGGTGAATGAACACGAAAGAGAAATAGCTTTCCTTTTGAGATAGATCGGAATAGCAAAGGCATTTTTTACCCAAAGTATATATTTTGTAGGATGTTTACTAACAGTAATAGCTGTTTTGCAGAGCTCTCCAGGGACCTGGGCATCCATAGCACTGGCAGTAGTGGTGTTTTTCATAATGATATCTTTGTATGTACTGGGAGAGCAGGAAAAGATGAGACCCAAGTGGTTGCAGAGGGTAGAAGAGCAGTTAGGATACTTGGGAGATGACTTTGATGTTTGAGAGCTGCTCCTCGACTGAGGACAGAGGCATGTTTGTGCTGATGGGGCAGGTGCAGTGTGGAGATGAACAGGCATGGAAAATTCAGTAGGGATTTCCTCTGCAGACTGGCCTCTCATTGAGATTTATCAGAGTAAGGAAGACAGCATAAACACAGCCTATAAATCTTCAGAGGTTTCTGGTCTAACTTTCACCCAGGATTTTTCTCAGGTTGTTTTCTCAGCCTGTCAGCAGTGTCAAATGTATTCATTTAACAGGGTGGGCACCAAAAGCATATACAGGACTGTCCAAAAAATAACAGCAGGCAGCAGTTGGAAAAGTAGCAATCTGCTTATTAGTACTAAACCCATGATTTACTGCTTCTCATTTTGATGACTTTTCAGCCCCAGGACGGTTGAAAGGTACAACACATAAACTTCAACGGGAGGCTCAGCAAGTATTTTTGTCACGGGAAAGTTTAGAAAAGTGATGACTATCCCTGAGAAACTGCCTACATGAGCCATGGTGTTTGTACAAGGATTAACTTCCTATGGATTCAGGTTCCAGAACTGAAGTCATTTATTGTTATGGCTTTTCATGGGAAACCTTGATATTGCAAAGTGTGGCTCCGCTTGACTGTTTTGTTTTCATAGTGGTGACTTGTACTTTCTTCCTATGCTTTGGCATTTCTTTTCCATTCCGGGTACTTCTGTGAATGTAGCTGTTTCTCCTTGACAGCCCTTGGCTCTCACTGAAAATATTTGTCTTTTTTTTTCTTTTCTTTTTTTTTTTTTCTTCCTAGAAGCACAGTGAGCATAGCTGCACGCTTTTTTTGTCCAGGACTTTCTCCTCATTTCTTGTGATATGGTTATTTAGAAGGATTTGTTTTGTGTCTGGGTGAGACAAACGATCCAAGTGATGCTCAGTTTGTGAGCTATTTTCCAGCACCTCGGGGACACCTCACAAATTGCAAACAGCGTACATTCATCTGTAGCATTTCTGCTGCATCCTGGGGTGGTGAATTTGAGCTTTGACAGAGAGTAATAAATGACCAGAGTTATCGGTGGACTTCAGACACATTTCCTTTAGGTCTGCTGCTGTAGGAGAAAGCTGAAAGCAGTAAGCAAATAAAAATGTGGAAATCTTCTTTATACCTGTGTGACTGCATTTACTTGCTTTCTCTTTAATAGTTTCCCTTTCCACTGTAAGAATAGTATTAGTGAGTTATCTCTTTGATGTATCATTTAAAACCTGATGGAAACCAAGGCCGTATCTGTGCGACCTAAACTCTGTTACGTGTCTTCATAAGGAAACTGTCTCCATGCGGGAGACTGGTGCTCGTGTCCCCTGGACAGCAGGGGCAGAGGGCAGGACCGTGGCTTCATAGAATCGCAGCAGAAAGAAAATAAAAATTATTCCTTCTCTCTAGTTTGAATCTCCTTGTTTTAGTTTAAAACTATCACCCCTTGTGCTGTTGTAAAATGCCCTGCTAAAAAGATTGTCCCCATCTTTCTGACAGACCCTTTTAAATACTTTTAAGAAGGCCACAAGAAGATCTCCTCAGAGGAGGGCACTGCATCCCTAGCAAGGGTGAGACATCCATGGGATAACCCTCTGTGCTCATCTTCTGTGGTGCCTCAACCTACTGCTGTGCCTTCAGAGCAGGACTGGGGTCACACATTTCTGGTGGCAGCTTTTTCTCGATGAAGTAGTGTGTTGCAAATCATGGAGATTGTATTTTGATCTACTCTGCTCTTTGCTTCGTCATAGAATAATCAGCTGGATTAAAGGATTTTTTTTTTAGTATATTTTAATATTTGATGATTAATTAAGAATACTATTTAACACTTTTCAGTGAAGACAGAAATGGTAAATTATTCAAGCTTTCATTTCGCATTCTGAACTAGCGAGTGCTCGTGTATGAATAATGCATTAGAAGCATTGTTGAATTTCCAGGCACTTCCCAGTCGTATTTAGCCCCACAGAAGGGGCTGAAGTAGGAATGTGAAATGCAGTCAAAAACATCTCCATTTTTTGTGCTTGCTAGGAAGCCTGATGAAGTTAGCAGTCAAAATCTTTGTGAGGAGCAGGGGTGGCTGGGACTGATCAAAGCGCTAGTACTGCCTCTTGGACTTCTCTTCAGTGAGGCTCTCCAATATGTTGGTAACTTCTAGTAGCATTTAAATATTGGAGTGTTCTTGGCTTTTGCCTTGCATGTGCTGTTTAATGAGCAAATGGTTGTGGATTCATGTTCCCTCCTGAGCAAGCCCTGTGGGATTTCTGCAGGAGTAGTCAGGAGCAAGACAGCATGTTGTAATTCCTTCAGTTGGCTTGAACTGGACGACATCTTACATTGTGATGACAACAAGTTCACTGAGCGGTCACATGAGATCTCTCTTAAAAATTCAAAACTGCCACTGAAATCTTCTAGGCTGTTGAGACTGAGTGAAAATAGCCCTTGTTTGCTGGAACAGTAGAAAATAGTCTAATAGGAGGTGTGCCTGCCCATGGCAGCAGGGTTGGGACTGGACGATCTTTAAGGTCTTTTCCAACCCAAACCATTCCCTGAGTCTATAAAATAGAACTTAACACTATTCTAAGCAGAAGAAAGTAAAACAGGATCTTTAAATACTTGTTTACCAGATGTCAAAGTATGTATGTTAATGCAATACATTGTATGTGAATATAACAAGTATGGTGGCAGAACAAGGAAGAGAACAGTTTCCAGATGCTCAGGGATTCACCTTGAAAACACCCTAGATAGAAAGCACCTTGTTTTTCCCTAGGAAGGGATGAACAGTCCTGTACTTTCCATATGAAGGATATATACCTTCCTTGACGTTACATCTCATGGAGGATGCACAGAGTTTGTGCGTTGGACCTATATCCAACTCTGATTGCTGAGATGAATTGGGGTAAGAGAAAGGAGGACCAGGAATGACACCAAATGTACTTCACTTTTGCACGGAAGTCTCAGCCACAGGATTTTTTCCAGAGGTCTGTTTGGCCCATGGTTTATTTCTGTGCCTAAGACTATGTAATGATTTTGAGTTATAGCTCTCTGTGTGGCCAGAGTTTCGGTTTAAGCACTTGGCCTCCAGCCTCTCACTATGTACCTGCTGTGATGGATTGGCTGTGATCACATGGGGCTGTTCTGCTGCTGACTCTTGGCTGAGTTTGGCCATTTCAGGCCCCTTTGGCAAAGGGCTGAAAGTTTTGCAAATACATCTGGCAGCATTCCAGCTTGTTGGCCTCCAGAGCACTCTCTGTAAGAAGTTTGCTTAATGATGAAAAACTTTAATAGTGTGCATTGAGAGGGGGGTGTGGGTGGGGGGTGGAAATCTAACCAGAGTTGTAGCGGAGACACACTGTGCTTTGCATTTTGCCAGAAAACCCAGCATGATCGTGAAACTCTAAATGAGCTGGTGTGTAGCAGTGAGCTGAGATATGCTTGTGTCAGTTACTGAATCCTGGAAATGCCCACAGCTCTCCATAAATTAGACTGCTCTGCGGTCTATCAGCTTTGTGGTCTTTTGGAGAACTAGTCTGGAGATGCTATCTTTCCCAGGATAATTTCTTCTAAGCCTGGATGTAGTTAGCCAGCAAGTCGATGTGTCTGCACATGTGCCCACACAAGCACCTGCACAAACCCATGTACACCCAAACACTCATCTTTCCTTTTCTATTCATAGGCAAACATATCAGATGAATTAAGGTGAGGTGTCATGGGATAAATTGCATGGCCACAAACTGCAAAATTTACTTGCAGCACTCAGATGTCTTCAGTTCAGAGCTGAATGTAGAGACAGAGGACCTGTGGTGTGTTACTCACACAGATTGTGAGCAATTAAAATTAGTCAGCTACCCACTGTCCTGATCTCCTCTGGGCTGCCTGGATTTTTATGGCGTTAACCGGAATGAGACAAACCTCATGGTGAGCAAGATAAACAGAACTATGAGAAAACCCACCAGAGCCTAAAGCCACCATGTCTATGAGGAGGAAGACATCTGATTCACAGACTCACAGAACGGTAGTGATTGGAAGGGAGCTCTGGAGATCATCTCCTCCAACCTCCATCATCAGCAAACTGGCTGAGGTCTACTCTGTCCCTTCGTCCAGGTCACTGATGAATATACTGGACAAGAATGGAGTCTTGCCCCCTGGGCCTTCGACTATACTCTGGGCCACTGATCACAACCCTCTGAGCGCTGTTATTCAGCCAATTCCTAATCCACTGCGCTGTCCACTCATCTGACTCACACTTCCTAAGCTTCCCTGTGAGGATGTTATATGAGACAGTGTCAAAAGCCTTGCTGAACTTGAGGTAGACATCCAACTTCAGCTGCTAGGGTGGTAGCACCCTGTGTGTGAACTCTTACTTCTGGGCGTGTGTGAAACATGTTTTCTCCTCCTGAGACATCATGGTGTCAGAGACCTTGTCCAGGAAATACCAGTGGCCTAAAGGTGTCCCAGAACTCACGCTAGTGTCTGAAGCTGGAGAAACACTTTGGCCTGACATTGCCCATGGAAATGCTAAGAGTGAGATGTGCATAGCGGTTCAAAAAGTTTGGGCATTTGTGTAACTGAGGCTCAAGCAAACCCTTAAAGCTGCTGAGTCTGGGCTTCATCTTCTGTGTGCAAAGACATCCATATATTTGTTTTTATCTATACACACACACACCAACCCCCTGTGCACTGACATGGGGGACGATGGTGTGGGTTTGTTACAGGAGCACTTGGTTGCCATTCACTTGTGTGTTGCAGCTGATGCTGGCCTTTGTGGTGCCACAATAAACACCAGCGATGGCCGTGCTGAGCCACAGGTGCTGCGGAAATGCGCCTGTCTCTTGTGTTTTAAGTCTGAGATGGTTTTGTGAAAACAAAATCTTTAGCTTTCACAACATTTTAGTATCTTAACCAGGGTGTGACCCTCTAAAGTTTGAGTAGAACAGTAGAACTTCTGGGCTATGCCTCTCCTTTTTTTTTTCCTTTTTTTTTTTTTTTTTTTAATAGGAACATGATTAATATTTCTATTATAAATAAGGATAGTCTATGCTGTGCATGTGTCATGCATATTTAAGGCTGATAAATTTGCTAACTGCAAGATTAATTGTTATATACTAACTTGAAGCATTTAGATCTTGATGATACCTTCATTTGGACAGAAAAAATGTCATGCATATAAATTGTATGTTGACATTTATTTCACAAGAGTAGCTATCTAGCTATTGGTACCCTGCAGAGTGAAGACTTGTCAAAAATAATCACTTCCAGTTCTCATTTTGATGGAGTTAAATAGTCTGAACAGGGGAAAACTCATGTTCATGCTCTTTAATCCTCATGTTATTTCAGTGTGAAAAGTAAGTGTATAAATATGAGGAAACTAAAAATAAATCAATAAGGCAACATATTAGCAGGCTGAAAAATGGTTTCTGGAGAAGATGAGATAATCTGCCAATAAAACACCACTTATTAGCATTGGAATTTTTTTTTTTTTTGCATTTTGCAGCTCTTTAGAGAGGTAATCATTAAAGCTGGAAGAACTTTCCTCTCTGGGAAATAACTACCACAGAAAACTCTAACTTATAAATAAAATCAAGTCTCCTATGCTATCAAAGTATGCTCGGGGCAGTGAAATACAAGACTGTGGGACTTCTTTTTTTTCCACATGATCTATGGGGATAAGCTAAAATTTGGCATAATCAGAAACTCGTAACAGATTTGTGAGGGAATCTGTTTGACCTTCATTGGTACATCATAGTGACCTTGATGAACGGCCCATGAGATGAACATGATACCTCATCTTCCTGACCATTACCGCCACTTCCTATCAGTCACATGCTTTGCCTTTTGTTGCTTTGCATTTATTTCTCTGAGTGTTCGTTCTTCCCCTGTTTTAAAATCAAACTCCTATTCATTAGGCTAGCACTAACATTCCTGACAAACAACTCTCTCCTGGCAGCACGGGCTCATTCAGAGTTGTGCTTACCAAGGCAACACCAAGTGCAAGGTAACTGGAGTATGCTTTATATGTAGCCAATTTTCCGGAGATGCAAAATTAATAACGTAGGCTGTAAGGGGTAAAAAATAAGCCATTTAAATAAAAGGTAATTATTATATTACACATTGGGGCCACCTAATGTCCCATGTGAAAAATGAAATGCCATGGTAGTATGCTAATCATGATCAGTAGCTGGTGACTATGGACTTCCTAAAGCAAGCGGAACACTTCAGGCACAGTATAATTGGGAAATAAGTTCTTTGTTTCCTGCTCTGATTGGGAGCAAATTCCTCACGGCCTGTTGTGCCCTGTGGTGGAGGCTTCAGATAACACTGAAGAGGTGGCAAATTGGATTCCAGTCAGCACTGACAAGAGGTGCATACTGGGTCGGATCTCAATAGGGAATGTCTTTCCATGAACCATCATTTTGCATACATGACCTGAGGAACTAGGAACTTACATATTCAGAAATGCCGGCTTTGGTGGGTGTTCTTAAACTTGACAGGTTGAGAAGCCTGCATGGCAGTGAATGTTAACACAGAGCTTGTCTCCTGATTGTCTTAGACTCTACAGAAATAGATAATAATAACTCTCTCTATAGAGATGTTCTCTTTATAAAAGAGATTACAGAGAGACTGTCTCTATAATCCCTTTTGCATTGAGGACGCAGCACTGGTATTTAGCTTGCAATGATCTGGGTTAACCTCAAATGCCTGGGGTCATTTGTCTGGATTACTCAGAGTTTCAGTCTTTTAATAGGTTGCTGAAATTTCATAATATGAAGAAAATATTTAAAGGTACTATTGAACTGTGCTTTTTACACACAAGATTGGCTTATGCATCTAAGTATGAGAGACATTTTCTATAGAGCTGCAGGCTCAAATTCCTGATCCTTTTTAAAGTGAAATCCTTGCAACTTGGAAATGTTCCTCTTGGGTGCTGGAGAGCCACAGGTGCAGGAATGGCCCTTGATCTCTTTTATGCCAGTCACCTGGGGTCAGACATCGCCCTTCTATCTCCTCTCTCGTTACCACGTGAGAGCTGAGCAACCTTTCTCACCTGGAACATGCAGAGATGTCAGTGCTTAATACAGGTTTTCTTAAGTGTTGGGAGCACTGTGTGAGTTAAGAACCAGAAAATACATCAGAGAAAGAATGGCTTAGGAAGGCATGGCAGGCATAAGGGAAGCCTCAGTGTCTCTTTTTGGCTGTAGAATTTACAGCTTGCTTTTTGGCTGAGAATTTATTTTTGAAATCTCACTCTTGACTGGTACCTGCCAGCTTTCTTGAGATTCCACCTCTTACACCAGGAAACCTGGACCTTGTGCCTGAAGGTACCAATTCTCAGCTGCCTGTGCTTAGAGCTTGGCTTGTATTTCATGGGTTTGCAGAAGTGGGAAGCCATCTTCTCTAAACTGGCTTTCTGGTTTTGTGATGTTTCTTCCCTTTCTGCTTTTTTTTTTTTTTTTCAAAGAAAAAAGAAAAAAATGTATTTAAATTTTTTTTTTTAAACAAAATCATCTGCATGCAGTATAAAGACAACCTTAGCACCAATCCAAAGAGGACTGCTACGGATTTTATTTAGCACATACCTGGATTCCAGATCCTACATTAGGAATGTGTCACAAGTGCTGTGCCAACTAGATAAAACATGCACGTTTTCCTCTTGGGTACAGTTAAGACAATCGTAGTGCCTCTGCGGTGTTAAAAGTACAAAGGGTTTACATAAATAATAGAGAACCTGTCAGACTGCACAAGAGTCCAGTGGTTCTTGGTTGTAAAGTCGCCCTGAGAGTACTTCTGAACATGTCATTCTCCCTCTTCAGTGTCTCTCTCTCTCTGATCTAAGGGAAAATCTCATTTTAAAGTAACCTGCTCTCCATCTGGGTTGAGTGTTCGCTAAAACTGGATTTCAGGCTCTTCATCCCCTAATTAGAAGCTCTCAGGAAACCCAGGAGATTCTCCAGTTGCTCCGTGGCTGAAATGTGGGGTGGGGTAGCTGGGAAATGAAGACCCTTCTTTTTTCTATTAGATGATATTTTTGGCACCCTGTCACAATCTGAGACATACTACAACAACATTTTTTAGCAACATCCTTGTGTCATTCAAATGTCTTGTCAGGTCTGCCTGTCACTTTCTGAAAAAAGATGATTTTATTTTTTTTTTAGTGGAAAGTGTATTAGTTGACTTTCCTGCTGTTGAAGACCACCTCTGAAGGCACCCTTGGATAGCAGGCACTTCTTGCTCCTCTGTGGTTTTGGCTTATCTGTATTTCAGTATCTTTTCTCTTGAATATGAACTTCACTGTAATGTAACTAGGAAAATGAAAAAGAGCCTACTGCTTAGGAAACATCATCCTGCACCTTTAAAAATGTGGTATTGTCAAACTGTTCGAGGCAAAAGGACAGCTGTGTGTGTGACGTTCATACTGCAAAACCCCACTCTGTATCATCATTGATACTGGTTGGCTCTTCCAAACCCATCTGCGCCTGTTTCTGGATGTGGTTACAGCCTGAGCCTGCTGGAGAATTGGATTTGGTACCTCCCCTGTTACAGCTGCACAAAAAAAATGAGTCTTACTAAGTTTGAAGGAAAGAGACAATAGAGTATTTAAGCCTGGTTTTGTTACTGTTCTCTTTTAAAAATGTAAATAGAGCTATCTTCTTTTCCCCGTGGATCCTAGATCAGGAAAAGGACATTTTTTTTTCATTTGATTTTTCAGATATTTCTCAGGAGAGAAGGAAGTGCCTGGTCAGAGGTGAAGGCATTACTTGATCCTGCAGAAGCAAAATGCATTGTAAACCCATCTAACAACTTCTAAAATTGAGATGATGAGTATACTCGCATGATGAAATACACCTGCTGTGTATTTTGTTATCCTGGTTCACCAGTAAAGATGGTTTGCTTCTGTTTTGAAGCTTTTCCAATGTGTCAGGTATCATTTCGAAACCTTGTGTCCCAGCTTCTCTACTTGTAATACTGAACAAGGAAAATGAAGGGCATAAACGTCAAAATGTTACTGTTTTCATTCATGTCCTTAAAGATCAGTCCACAGCCAATTTCTGAGTAGGTTTTACCGTGCGGTGGTGCCACTGCAGAGCAGGAAGTCTGTGCAGGAGCACCTAAATCATTGAGTTGATTGTACTTTGTATCTTGTGCAACCCACGATCGCAGTGCTAGTTTCATGATTTTGTAGTGATTTATCTCCTGATAACCAGAAGTGTGATGCTAGCATCTTGCTTTAAGTGGCAGACTTCAGCATTTTTTGAGGGATAAATGCTCACTTCGTGAAATCCGTTGGCACATAGAAAAATACTGAATTGCAGTTAACCGAGAGTGCTATAAATTCTTAGCTCAGTACGATTCATAACAAAGGTTTCATAAGCAAAGCTTAGCTTTATGCCCCTAAATTCAGCAAGTGGAAAGAGTCTTCACATGGAGAGCTCTGAGAGCAAGATCAGTTTTCTAAGAGTGAGGAATTAAATGGGCTGAAACAATGGTGTTGAGGTTTACTCTTCTT
>WEIS01068232.1:0-21382 GCA_013389965.1 Todus mexicanus
CTTTTTTTTTTTTCTTTTTATTTCATGAGTGTATTAAAAACACGGGAGGAAAAGATCAAGTGAGCAAGCAGTGGAGCCTGACCTCCACCAAAGTTCAGTTTGCTTATTAGATGTGAAAGATACCACATCTGCTGAGTTGATGCCTTCAGAAAGGACCTGGAGCAGGCACAGCTTTCCTTCCTGCACCTCCTCTTCTGTATTGGAGGCCTGGTGTTGATACTGTGGTTTGAAATAAACTGCATCAGATGTCTGGTAATCCCTTGTGGCCTTCAGCACCACCTGGGTCTAGGAGACCGATGAATAATGGGGCAAACTGAAAAGTATGATGACAAAAAGCACTAACTACAAGGTTCTAGATCACTAACCCAAACCAGAAAGCTCACATGTGAAAGGATTAATGTGTTAATATGGTTCCATACATCCGTTTGTTATTTAGGCACTTAATACATATTATACTACCACATATTCACTGTTATCCACTATGAGTTATTTTAGCCTATTAATTTTGATCAATTCTAAGTAACTTTCATTTCATTTGGAATGGGAAACTTGGCAAAGTCAGTTATTATCAGCATCTTTCAAAGCTCTGAGTCAGTCCTGGATTTTCCACTTATTTCATCATGTATTGAAACTGTAGTACATCAGATAGAGACCCTTCAATACTTTTAAGAGATGTACCATTTACTGTGTCTAACCCAATCTCACAAATGAACTTAAAGCTGCCATTCACTCAGGCTAGTCTTCTGCATTCCTCCTCATTTATGTATTTTGAGAAAAAATAAAGAGGCAGACACAAAGGAATTTTACCTTTTGAGAATAAATGGGACACACTATGTTCATTCCAACAAGCGGAGACATGCCATTTCATGAATACGGACTAGGAGAAATTTTCTGAAAACTTCTCATACATTTTTCAAAGAAAACAAATTTAAGAATGTATGCCTCACTGCACCAAATTCAGTGTGCCAGGTCACTGGTGTGAGTTCACAAGTCGAGGATGCCTTTGCGCATTAATAGGATGAAGAAGATGATTAGGCTTGAGAGCTGGCAGTTTCAATGAAGAGTTGTCTCCCCAGTCTTGAGAGCTCTGAGAATACTACCCAAAAAATGTTCTCAGAGAGGCTAGATGCATCTGACAGACCCTGGTGTTGTCATCACCTTAAAATAGAAGCTCACTAAGAGATTACGGCATGGCCCAATGCTGCCAAGACAGTAACTAGAAACAACTGGAAGCTGTAACTCAGCAAACCATTGAAGTGACTCAGTTTGAGGAGCACTTCTGAAATTGTGGTACTCAAAGAAGCTGAGACTACTAAATTGACATTAGTATAGCATACACTGAATCACGAAGGAGCTGTGCTAGATCTAGGCCTCCCAGCAAAGTCCTGGAAAGGACATCCCCGGGGTCTGGGTCTGAACAGATTTGAAAGGGGACAGTGTGACAAGGGAGCAACAAGGGTCACAGGTTACGACCTGCTGGACTCAGTCCAAGGCACACTTGCAATTGACATAAGTCTGCCTCAAGATGGCTCTCCACAGTATCTGTGAAATGACTTGCTGCTTATTTGAAGGAGTTACTCGGTGGACAAGTGTTAACTGTCTGTCTAAGCTGAGATGTCAGAAATTGAAAAGACTTGGAAAGTAGTTTGGCCTTTAATATTTATGCCATACTCGTTCATAGTGGGAAAATTTGTTTTACTTGGTTTGCTGACAAGCAGGCTCAGACCTGAGCTCAGCCACCATATGCATTTCATGCTAAATTAATTTTAGAGTATACTCTCGAGTCTACATTACAATCCAAATTAGGTTTACTTTTAATAAAGCTGAACTAAAAAAACCAAACCAAAACCTGTTAGCTGGAAAAAAATATTAACATGATAGGACAATACAGTCCCCAAGGGACTTCAGGAAGTCTCCCACTTGTAGAAGGGTTACCAGTGATCTCAGAGCAGGTCTCTCAGGGCATTATCTCACTGGAGCTTGCAGCCCTGCAAAGCTCTCCGGGCAGGTGTCCTGCTCCACCACTTGACTGTACTTAGGGGAAAATGGGTTTTCCTTACATCTCGTCTGAGTCTTTTGATGTAACTTATGCCTATTGTCTCTTGTCTACACATTAGGCACTGCTGTGAAGACCCTAGCGCTATCTTTTCGATGACACCCCAAAAGTTTTTTGGGGCTACCGTTTTGTGACCCCCGAGCTGTGTCTCCTCCAAGCTGATCCGGCGCTGGCCTCTTACCCTGCAAGGCAGGGCAGGACATGGCGGTGCTGCAACCCTGGACACCTTGGCGCCCTCATCTGAGCTTGCTTCAGTTTAGTGATGCATTTCCCTGCCGGCTGGCGACACGGTTGTTGTCTCCCGACCGCTGAGCGGAGCGGGGCTACATCTACCACACACACAGACCACGCTCCCGCACGCCCTCCTCACGTGGTCGCCCGGCACGAGCCACCCGCTTCCCCCCGCTTACTTCCTTCGCCGGCGCGCGCCGATTAGCATAATANCAACATTTGGCACATAAGTATGTTGAGGACACTTAAAGTATGCCTAAGTGTGCTCAAGTGCCTTTTTGCAACGGAGGGTGTAATTTGCACCTTCAGATGGAGTGTTCCGCACCCTTACTCATGTTCATGGCCATGAATGATGAAAATAAACAAGCAAACAAAAAACAAACCAAGTAAAGCCCATAAAAACCCACCAAAAAAAGATGTAATGTCTTTTTTTTTTTTCTTTTTATTTCATGAGTGTATTAAAAACACGGGNCTAAGTAACTTTCATTTCATTTGGAATGGGAAACTTGGCAAAGTCAGTTATTATCAGCATCTTTCAAAGCTCTGAGTCAGTCCTGGATTTTCCACTTATTTCATCATGTATTGAAACTGTAGTACATCAGATAGAGACCCTTCAATACTTTTAAGAGATGTACCATTTACTGTGTCTAACCCAATCTCACAAATGAACTTAAAGCTGCCATTCACTCAGGCTAGTCTTCTGCATTCCTCCTCATTTATGTATTTTGAGAAAAAATAAAGAGGCAGACACAAAGGAATTTTACCTTTTGAGAATAAATGGGACACACTATGTTCATTCCAACAAGCGGAGACATGCCATTTCATGAATACGGACTAGGAGAAATTTTCTGAAAACTTCTCATACATTTTTCAAAGAAAACAAATTTAAGAATGTATGCCTCACTGCACCAAATTCAGTGTGCCAGGTCACTGGTGTGAGTTCACAAGTCGAGGATGCCTTTGCGCATTAATAGGATGAAGAAGATGATTAGGCTTGAGAGCTGGCAGTTTCAATGAAGAGTTGTCTCCCCAGTCTTGAGAGCTCTGAGAATACTACCCAAAAAATGTTCTCAGAGAGGCTAGATGCATCTGACAGACCCTGGTGTTGTCATCACCTTAAAATAGAAGCTCACTAAGAGATTACGGCATGGCCCAATGCTGCCAAGACAGTAACTAGAAACAACTGGAAGCTGTAACTCAGCAAACCATTGAAGTGACTCAGTTTGAGGAGCACTTCTGAAATTGTGGTACTCAAAGAAGCTGAGACTACTAAATTGACATTAGTATAGCATACACTGAATCACGAAGGAGCTGTGCTAGATCTAGGCCTCCCAGCAAAGTCCTGGAAAGGACATCCCCGGGGTCTGGGTCTGAACAGATTTGAAAGGGGACAGTGTGACAAGGGAGCAACAAGGGTCACAGGTTACGACCTGCTGGACTCAGTCCAAGGCACACTTGCAATTGACATAAGTCTGCCTCAAGATGGCTCTCCACAGTATCTGTGAAATGACTTGCTGCTTATTTGAAGGAGTTACTCGGTGGACAAGTGTTAACTGTCTGTCTAAGCTGAGATGTCAGAAATTGAAAAGACTTGGAAAGTAGTTTGGCCTTTAATATTTATGCCATACTCGTTCATAGTGGGAAAATTTGTTTTACTTGGTTTGCTGACAAGCAGGCTCAGACCTGAGCTCAGCCACCATATGCATTTCATGCTAAATTAATTTTAGAGTATACTCTCGAGTCTACATTACAATCCAAATTAGGTTTACTTTTAATAAAGCTGAACTAAAAAAACCAAACCAAAACCTGTTAGCTGGAAAAAAATATTAACATGATAGGACAATACAGTCCCCAAGGGACTTCAGGAAGTCTCCCACTTGTAGAAGGGTTACCAGTGATCTCAGAGCAGGTCTCTCAGGGCATTATCTCACTGGAGCTTGCAGCCCTGCAAAGCTCTCCGGGCAGGTGTCCTGCTCCACCACTTGACTGTACTTAGGGGAAAATGGGTTTTCCTTACATCTCGTCTGAGTCTTTTGATGTAACTTATGCCTATTGTCTCTTGTCTACACATTAGGCACTGCTGTGAAGACCCTAGCGCTATCTTTTCGATGACACCCCAAAAGTTTTTTGGGGCTACCGTTTTGTGACCCCCGAGCTGTGTCTCCTCCAAGCTGATCCGGCGCTGGCCTCTTACCCTGCAAGGCAGGGCAGGACATGGCGGTGCTGCAACCCTGGACACCTTGGCGCCCTCATCTGAGCTTGCTTCAGTTTAGTGATGCATTTCCCTGCCGGCTGGCGACACGGTTGTTGTCTCCCGACCGCTGAGCGGAGCGGGGCTACATCTACCACACACACAGACCACGCTCCCGCACGCCCTCCTCACGTGGTCGCCCGGCACGAGCCACCCGCTTCCCCCCGCTTACTTCCTTCGCCGGCGCGCGCCGATTAGCATAATAAAGCCGCCCGTTTCTGCGCGGCTGGCCAATGGGGAGCCAGGAGGCGCTGCCAGCTGCTGGCGCCACGGCCGCGTGCGATATAAATAGGGCGGGCGGGCGGTTTGCCTCGCAGAGTGGTTGGTTGCTGCGTCTTGAGGAAGAATCGAAGCAGTTGCCGCGCTGTGGGGACCAGCTGCCATGACTCTAGAAGAGATCCACGGACAGGAGCCTGTGCCAGCGGGCCACGACTGGTGCGTCTGAGGGGTGGCAGGTGCCGGCGGGCGGGGGGCCGCGGTGCAGCGAGGGGAGCGGGCGGCTGTCGGGGCCGGTGTTGGCGACGCCGCGCTAACCATGTCCTCTCTCTCCCGGCGCAGGATACAGGGCGCCGGCAAGGCCCTCAGCGAGCTGCTGGTGTCGGCGCAGCGCCGCGGCTGCCTCACCGCCGGCGTCTACGAATCGGCAAAGCTGATGAATGTGTAAGTACGGCGTTCGGGGGCCAGGGCCGCCCGGCGGGTGCCGCGGAGCTTCGTGGCCGGCGGCGGCCGCCGCGGCGCTCACGACGCTGCTCACCCGCTGCTCCCCTCTCGCAGCGATCCCGACAACGTCGCTTTCTGCGTGCTGGCCGCAGATGAAGAGGACGAGGGCGACATCGCGCTGCAGATCCACTTCACCCTGATCCAGGCCTTCTGCTGCGAGAACGACATCGACATTGTGCGGGTGAACGACGTGGGCAAGCTGGCCACCATTGTGGGGCCCAGCGAGGAGTCTGGGGAGCCGCGGGACCTGCATTGCATCCTCATCACGGTGGGTGTTGTGCCTGCGGTGGGTGTTGTGCCTGCGGACGCAGGTGGGGTTGGGCGGGCTTCCCTCCAGGGCTGGGCTGGTGCTTCTGTTCTCTGCATGGGGCAGCCAGAGCCTCTTGGGGTGGCCTCGTCTCCTGCTAGTAGTCAAACTTTCAACTGGACAAGGGAAAGGTGCTTGGCATACACTGCACAGTGAGTCAGCTGAGTAGCAGTAATAGGCTGCACTTCTTGTAACTGGATTTTCTTGTTTGTCCACAAGGGTAATGTCTCTGCTTCCTCCTTTGTATCACGAAAGAAACCAGCCTTGCCTCCTAAGCTCATGCGTTCTGTAAATAGTGTGATGACCTCAGTTGGTGGGTGGCACTCAATGATGTGCAACTCTTTTTCTTTTTGGCAGAACCCAAATGAAGATGGCTGGAAGGACCCGGCTCTAGAAAAGCTGAACTTGTTTTGTGAAGAGAGCCGAAATGTAAATGACTGGGTGCCAACTATCCCCCTGCCTGAGTGATGGTCACCCAGTGCACTAAGGAGGCTTAAACCTTTGTTGCATTCTCAACGTGGTGTGGGTTCACCAAAGTATGCAACAAGCTGCTGATTCCATGGATTAGCCTGGTCAAGAGACTGGATTAAAGTCACTCAGACTGGCATGCAGTGGGCTCTTATGGAGGAGAAGGAGGAGAACAGCTTGCCTCACCAATGAGCCTCAGCAGGCTGCAACCGTGGAGAGGCTGACATACCATGGGACTGAAAGAAGTATTGCAAGTTTCCTGGTCAAGTGGAGCTGTTTCAGAAGGCAGAGAGAAAGCTGGGGAAAGCGGGCCAACACTTTCAGAAGGACTAAACAGAGTGCTGTAACTAGAAGCTGTTGGTGCTGTCTGCAAAACAGGGAAGTATCAATATTTGATGGACTACCAGGGACTGGCTGCTAAGACAAATATAGAGACTCTAAAGTGGACAGACTTAAACAGGCCTCTTGGGTCACCTTGCAGAACTGGTTTAATAATGCAATAATTTTTATTGAAATATTTGCTGCTATTGAAGCTTTCATAATAAATTTTTGAGAATTATTTTGTAGGAGTGTCTTGCTTACTGGGTGGGGAAGCATGTCACTAAAATGCCACTGATGTTTTGCTTGTGTGCTGTAGGCAAAGGTATACTCAACAGTAATGGGGCTGTTGCTCAAATGCTTTCTCTCCTGGGCCAGCTGAATGAAGAGCTGTGCTGTCCTAGTTGATAATTCAACCTTTAACCCTCTTGCAACAGCTGCTTATAGCAACAGCTTGCTAGACTGGGGAGCTGCATGTTTAATGAACTCACTTATTGTAATAGGTGGTCTTTGTGGTCTATTGAAGGAACACAATAGATGTTAGAAACGTGGATGTTTGGAATACAGACCTCCAGTGAATTGCATCATTAGTTCTTAAATATGACTTAGTAAGACTCATTCAGAGCTAGTGTTCCCACTTGACAGAAGCAGCTTAAACATGTTGGTGAGAGCTGGAAAGCTCCTTAGATGTCAAATACATCTAACATTTGCTTTGACTAAAATGGCATTGTTAGATCTAAATCTAGCTAATAGTGAATAAACATCGTATCTGCCACAAGCTGCTCTCTGATTGCCATATGCTGTAACAATAGAAGCTGTCACTCCAGAAGCCAATTTTGCAAGATCTAAGTGTATAACAACACCAAGTTGAGTCCCAAACAATTTGAGGATGGTGTGGCCTTGTTTTAGACATTGTGTCACGTAAAGTTAATATGGGCAGGCTCATTTGGCCCTGTGTTAAAAGGAAAAATATCACTCAATTTCTGTATGTAATCTGTATGTGCGCTCCAGGATTTAACATTAAAAGAGCATAGTAATGATCCCTTCTCTGGAGACCAAGAAAGCCAAACTACTCACTTCCTCTAGAGACACTGAAATTGCTGAAGTTACCACACTTGCATTTCTTCCAGGCTGGCTTGCAGTGATTGACAGTAGCACTTGCTGAGAAGTGGTCGTTTCTACATGGGTTATCTTGAATGGTTGTGGCTTCTGGGAAGCTGATTGCTCTTGGTTTTATTGTTCCTGATACGGAAAGTTCAAATTCACCCCCAGCATTCCTGGAATACACTGTCTTGTGCAGGAGGCATCTAGCACCACTTGGCCTTTTTTACTGTGTCATGAGAGGCTGCAGGGTGGCATCATAACTGAAATTAAGGCTGAAGCAAAAACTGCAGGGTCCTCAGGTCTCTGCAAATGTTCCCTCTTGTACTTAAGATACAGGAGTTTCTGCAGAGGCTGTCTATTTAAGCTGTTCCCATCAACCGGTGTATGCTTGAGGACTTTAAGAAAAGTCACACTGAGGAGTTGAGAGAAGAAAACACTTTGGCAGCTGTGATAAACTGCCTTTAAGGCAATTGCCTTGATACACAGAAAACATCAAATCCAGATGCGTTGTTATACATATTTGTATTTTTCCCTTAGCAAATGCAGCTTTCCTCATTTTCAGGGGTTTTACAGCTGAGAAACATATTTCTGTTCTTTGCTTGGGGCTTAATCAGTACTCAAAACCAAGAACAGATTAGAGTGAACTGTCCTGAAGTTAACTTTTATGTAGAGAGTAAGCAGTACTTTACAGCCTGGGGTAGTTGAAATAAAAGCCTGAGAAGACCAAAGGAAGTTCTCGAGCATGTACACAATTGCATATACAATTACATACACAGTTAAAGTATAACAGAGAACAAATGTGATGGATCTGTTGGCTGAGGCAATAGTCATAGGTAACTGCGCCTGGCAGGAAGTTTAACTTTCCAACTTTTATGGAAGAAATATATTATGCAGCAAACAATGAAATTAATGAGGCAACACCAAAATACCCTTGTGAGGATGTTGCCTCTAGCCCCTTTGAAGATGGGAGGCTGACCTTTGCCTCTCTAGTGGCCTTGTGAATCTCTAAGCTGTGCCTTATGAGAGGTACACAATTTCAGTGACCTATACAATTCTTCTGAAATCCCTCCTGGCTCAATGTAGATACACTGTAATGTGAATAGTACTAAACAGAGTTAGACTGCAAACGTTATTAATTAAGCATTGCAACGAAGGCAGCTGTAACCTGTGAGTTGAGTGCTGCTGCAAATACGTGATGATCAACACTACTTAATGTACTAAAAACTCAGCAGCTGGCATCTACTGATACAAGTAGACTTGACCTTTATGTGCTCAGATATATAACTGCAAGGAGCAACAATACAGTTTTTAAAGACAGACAGTAGACTTCAGTATTACTACCTTTGGTGTAGACGGTTGGGAGGTGTTGGTTGGCTCACCAGATGTCCAGGGTGTTTTGTCAGGTGTCTGGAGGGCGGGGACGGTAACCTCTTGTATCTGCAAGCAGCGTGCCTCATGTACCTCACCCTCCCAGGAAACAGAAGTGCCCAGGAGAGAAACACTATAGATTTGCAGGGCTGCGGGAGCTCTGGTGTGGTGCTATGCCCCAGTTGTGCAGTGTGGTCTTCACAGGCTGTCTTGCTTTGTGCCATGGTGGGCCACATCAGGGGAGCCTAGGGAGGAGACTGAGGTCCAGCCTTGTGATACAGCAGGAGGTGCAGAACACGGGAATGGAGTAACAGAGTTGTGGTGCTTCTGGCTCTGCTTCTGAAAGCCTACTTTCCATCAAACCTTTCACTTGTGTGCCACTGGGTGATCAAACCTGTGTATTTGAATATTATAATCATAGACATTTTTACTGTGATGTCTATGTTTCTAAATACACTTTTTAAATAAAGCCATGGATAAAGTTTCATTTAAAATTTTTTTGAGCAATGGATTTAAGCTTCTCTGTCTGGGTATCTATTTCACCATTTAATAATAATGACTGAAAGAAATTTCCCCTTGTATAGTTTCCTTTTCTTAATGTTGTTTACTTCCAGTTACACTCTGTGCATCAATTTCCTTTTTTCTCTCTTGTGGTTGTAGGTGGTGGTCTTCTCTTTAGAGGCCTGATTCTTTTAGTATATGCTATACTGAGTTATCTGCCTTATTATCAGGATATATATATATACGTATGCATACTGGCACGTGCGATATACATCTGTAAACAATGCTTTCTCTTTGCTGTTGAGTAGGAAATACAAAAAGGAAGATAAGATGTGTATTAGAAAGAGGTAGACAAATTGCTGTACGGTACAATGTTTGCATAAACTCTGTGTGAATACTAGATGATCTGTGCAAACAGCATCTATAGCACTGGATGCTCAGGGAAGGAGCATTGACATGCCCTCTCTGCAGCCTTAGAGAGTTCTGTAGACTGGTGGAGTTTTAGTCATAGGCGGAGGCTGTTTTGTAAGGAGATAATCTTTTCAAATATACAAGTGGCAGAAACATTTCATATCACCACTGTCTGATACATAATGGAAACCTGGCTAATGTCAACAAAGCCATTAACTCCAGCTCTCGGTTCCCCTGTCATCAGGAGAAAAGAGCAGCCTGTGCCAGTTTAAACCATGGCAAGTATACAGACTGTATTTTATTAGCAGAAACAAACGTGATCACGTATGTGAGCAAGAGAGCTGTGTGGAGAAGAATGTGTGAATATTGTATTCCTTGTAGGGACACACATTGTGGACAGCTGTGCTCATGACTGTGCATCCACAGGCTCTCATTTATTGCAAAGCAGCAGTGGCAGAAACCAAGTTTGATGGAGAGGTGGAGCTGTGCAGACAGTATATACACCTCAACAAAAGCCATTATTTCTACAGCTTTTTATGAAAACTGCTTCTCATTCCTGGTCATTCCTTACCCATTTTATCATGGTAGGTAGGATTTGTTCCCTTTGTAAAATCTGAACATGCTCTGATGGGATATTGGAAAATCTGAGTTAATAGTTCATGTGTAATTATTTAATAATGAATGAGTGAATACTCTTATTATTCTTTATTGCTTGCACTAAGATACCCTTATACATAGCATTCGGAATATTGGAGTTTATGTGAAGTGTTCATTTGAATGTGTTGGTACCTATAAAAGTATAACCAGGCCCCAGACATAGTGGTTTTAGTGACTATAAAATCTCCCCCAGTCTTCCAATGCACTGGCATACGATTATTTGTCGTGCTTATTTTCTGATTTTTATGCTTAGAAAGAACACAAAATTATTTTCTTCTATGTGTCTAATTCTCTCTGTAGAGCTGACTTCACTTTGAAATCCTGTCATTGAAAAGTTAGTATAAGTGCATAGTGCTGATTCAAAACTAGTTTGTGCAACTTTTTTTTGCCTTGTGTTGGAGAGATAGCTGCAGAGATATAAGAAGAGGTTTGCTCACTGATTTAGTATTTTCTGTGCGGTACAACTGATGAAAATAAAGTCGCCCTTTTTTCAGGAATAGCTGTTCTATCCCCACACAGAAAGGCCTGCGTGATGCAGTCCATTGCAAAATAGTGATAAAATTTAATACAGAACACCTAAGATTAATTTCCATATCGGAAGCAACTTTTACTGTCTCACTACAGCATGAAGTTAAGGCTTTTCAGAGCAGTGAACCCAAGACTTGCTTAAGAAGCAATGGTGCTTAGTAATTTCTATTTAAATGCCTACACAAGTAACCAAGGCCCAAAGTTTCAAATCTGTATTCCAGAGACAAGGTAGCTCAGTTAGATACCTACTAGGTACATTCAGTGCCTATATGCTCAGCTGGGAGCCCAGAGTCAAAACTTTCCAACTAATCAGCTTATTTTGCTGTGTAGCCATGAATTTATATAACAGGCTTCAGGCTTTACTCTTCTGCTTAAGAACATGTACTGTAGAGCACAGTTGCCCAAGTCTTTTAGCCTGAATCAGTTGAGCAGCAGAAATGAATCTGTGGATCTTCACCTGCTAACCTGCTTTGGCTCACATGGTGGAACAAAGCTGGAGTATGCAAACAAGGTTTCTCTTGGAAGAAACCAATCCAGAAGACCCACTCTGAGGTACTGGCTAATCCTTTCAGCTGCTATTGGGCATTCAGTTCATGGAACCACACTTGAGGTACATACAGCACAATTATTTGCTCATTAAGAATAAATAGGAAAGTCTTGGCAATAGAAGAAGAGAAATACATTTGCCTGCTTTTCACAAAAGAAGAGATTTTAGTGTAATACACCTACTAATTTGTTTCAAACAATTGAATGCTCTTGAATTAACAGGGTTAAAAATCTGCTTTGGCAGCAGCTTACTGAACTTAATTGTTTCTGAGGCAAGAACAATGAATTGGACTGGTTCTAGAAGTGGATGCCAAAGATATTTTAATTATTATTTATTTATTTATTTTAATAGGCCAGCACTACCCAACTGGCAGCCTCAGGACAGCTCTGCCTGGTCCGTTGCCTTTGTGCCTGAGGAGTAGGTCGCTCTGTGAGCCATGCATGGTAATCCTACCCCATTGCCATGTTACCCTGTAGGGCAGCCAGGTCACCATGTGAGTCATGTGCTAGCCAAAGCAGGGCTTGTACCCAGCTTGGAACTTGTCCTCTTCAATTGCTACTCATTATGTGGCCAGACTGTCTTTGTAGGTACAATGGCACACAATACTTGCAGATGATTTCCAGATGACATCAGGATGAGTAGGAATTGTACTGCAAGAGAAATGATTACATTGAGAACTGAATCAGTGGATTAAATTGTTACAATGTCACAAACCATTTAAAAAAAAAAAATATTTATTTTTTTAATATAGATAAGTACAAGGTGATGCATCTTCTTGCATAGTAGGAGATGCTATGTAATGGGAGGCTATATAATCTTACACCAGTGTCAATGTCTATTGTTGTACAACATTTCTGTGCTTTATGTATTCCTATGTTAAAAACTAACTCCTTACTATACCTGTTTTTCTGCATGTAAGAGTTCATGCATTAAAAAATTGCATACTGTCATTGCAGGTGATTTCATGCTGCAGAAGGCACATTTATGGAAAGCAAAGTGCAAGCTAGTTGGATGCAGTTGAAAATACAAGGATAGTAAAGCACTTAATTTTTTGCAAAGTATCATTTCTGTTCCTCACTAATACAAATATTCTCTGTCTTACATGCTGCTATTCCAATAGGGCTATAAAGTCCTTCAAATAAACTGCTGAGGAAGAAAGCAATGACAAGCACTGCATAGTTTGTAGCAAATGGCTATGGTATTTATGTTCTACCACTCCTGGAGTGCTGCAGAAGAACAATAGATGGGCTGTGCATAGCCTGTCCTGTCCAGGGTGAAACTGCTCACCCCCACTGATGCCAGGCTCAGCCTTGCATAAGTCACTGCCTCACTGAGTTGGACTGAACTGCACAAGTTCAAAAACAGGTGCTTGATTGTGCTTCGGGGCCATGGTTAATAGAAGCATGCTCTCTGCCTATTAAATGGGATGACAAAAATTGTCCCAGCTCTCTCTAACCACCTCACTGACAAGTCTAATTTAAAGGAAAGGTAGGCTGTGTGGCTGTCTGGAATGAGGTGTTTTTCAATCCAGAATGTAGTTTCTTTATTTAAATAATGTTTTTAAAGTGCTGCTTGTTTGCTTTCATAATATCTAAAACAGTTTTCAGGTGCATAGCCATTCTGCATGGCCTGTAACACATGTGAAAATATTTTTTAATTGGGAAGGTTGCCATCTTTTTATCCTTAAGGTACCTTTTGAATTTTATAAGGTTTCTTCACTTCAAAATATATGTAATAAGCAAAAAATAAAAAATGAAAAATTTTCTAATTTAGAGCTAAGTCCTGAGAAGCACTAGAGAAGGGGGGTGGCTAAAGTAAACAGATAAATAATGCTAGTAATAGAATCATAAGAGTTGTACTCGTATATTAATTCCAACATATTTCCAGAAGAGACACAACACATTTTCCTAAACAGAGTACAAATATCCTTGTGGTGTGTATGTAAAAGAGCATCTCATCCTTAAGCATTGCTGCATATTCAGGAAGGAGATGCAGTATGATTCAAGTCTAACACAATATAAAGAGAGTTGTATTTTGTCTCTATGTGCTCTGCTCTGTCTTTTGTCAGAAGATAAATAGCTACTGGAATGCTACTGCAGAAAGGAACTCCCTGTCTTACCACTTTCTGCGAACTTACCTTCTTTACAGAAAAAAACAAAGCAACAAACAAACTTGATATTGTCCTATGTATTTCTGGTTGTGTTACACATTTCCCATGAGGCAGGTCACTTAGTGAAAAAACAGCAGCAACGTGCAGAAAACTGTGTAAAGATTTCCTCAACTCTTGTATCTCCTTTACTCCTACTTCTCCTGAGGGGTCTGGGCTGTATTTTCAAAGAAATATTAGTCTCATGCTACACTTCTTAATAATTGTCCGTTCACAAGGGCTCATGACTTGGCATCTGAGGTGCAGAAGCCAATGTGGTAGCACCAAATCCGTTCAATCAAGAAGGGAATGAGTTGTGCAAGAGCTTGTCAAGCAAAGGAGCTGAAGGCAACTCAGCACACTGCTTTTCAAAGCAATGGTATAACACAGTTTTGACAACCTAATCATTCCATATCTAACCAATAAGAAATACAAGATGCTCTATACCTGGTTTGCCAGAGGATCTATGTGGTGCTTTACCTAGCTGGAATCTGGAAGCAGCAGAAACTGTCTTTTGAGGAAGCACAATTGGAGAGATATGGCTGAGTGAAAAGCATCAGGTGTGGAAATGTTCACTGGAATTTGGTGGCAGAAGAAGGTGTCCTATACTTATGATTGCAGCACTGAACCCATTATATGGAGCTCCACACTGAAATTATGAACTAGCTGGCCACAGGATCATAGGTCTTGAAAACCACTAAGCCCTACAAGATCAGTAAAAATTGCTGACCAGATAGGTCAGAGCAACTCAGTGTCCTGATGGATGCCAAGCCTGCCATGTGTGCTTAACATTTGTTATGAACCCCAGAAAAACCTCTTTAGATAAAGGATTTCTAAGTGCTTCAGCTGTAGAAACAGCATCAGGCAGCATGCACAATCAGCCGCTAGGGGACACATCCAGAGAAAACCAGGCTCCAGAACTTGTTGACATTGTAACAACCCTGCTGCATCATGCAAGATACAGGTGATCATCTGCATGGAACTGAAAGCTAATACAACATTTTGTTTATGAGGTAAACATTTGACTGACCACACCATACCTTCACCCGAATTACTAATAACTTGCTGTGGTGTGTTGTTTAAAGTAAATTGCAGTGTTGGTTATGACAATAAACCCATGCAGGCCAAATCCAAGAGGACACTGTGGAGAAGATGCTGGAGCACACTCTGCTCCCAGAAGTGCTGAGGTTGCTGCTTAAGCCTTGGCTGGTTTAGGACATTTTGCAAGAACTGGTTCCTCATCCCTCAAATCTGCATTTCTCCCCCTTAGGCCCACATCCTGTACTCCTGCCCCCGCAGAGCCTGCAGCTGCAGAGGTATCTGTGCAGCTTCCCCGAACAGGAGGGAGTTGCTACAGGCTTCATGGGAGGCTGTCTATAAAGCTTGGTTACCCTCTTCAGGTTTCTGCAGTGCCCCTTTGACAGAGACTGAAGCAAAAGCAGAATGAGGTAGCAAATATGTCCCCAGTTGTTGCTCTCTGAGATGCCAAAGGTGCAGTGGCTGCAGAAGTGCTTCCACACTGGGGACCCCGAGGTGCCTAAGCCACCCAGCCCACCCATTCTCCTGCCCCACGGGAAGGGGCTTCCTCCCTGCCTCAGCTTCACAGGGCTCACCATTGTCCAGCTGATTTATCTACGCTGAGCCAACCACTTACCTGCTGAAAGCATAACATGGACAGGTTCTCCATGACTGCCTGAAGCTACAGGGATTATCAGAAGACTAGGGGAATACTTAAGAAGCCACAGTTCTTTCCACAAGCTGATGAAATTTCCTTTTCTGGTAACTGTAGAAGAAAGCAGCCACCTGATTCAGCTTTTGCAGTAATATTCTAATCTGCTACAGACATATTGTTTACTAAAATGAAAACTGAGTATAGCCCACAGTTGAGGTTACCCAATACAGTTATGTAAAGCCTTTCAGAGCAACAGAACATCAGCTGGTAGGGGCCGCTGCTAGAAACTAAGGTTTCTTTGTTTCTTAGCAGCAGATGATTTCCTCTCCTAGTGCAATTATGTAGCCTAATTGCCTGTAATAATTATGCCTACTAGAAGTGTGCTAATGCCAGTCCTTCTCCTTGTTGCAGAGTGTCTCCTTACCAGCCTTCTGCTTCCAAGTAGTAGAGATGGGGTCTATATATTTAGAAAACACAGGTAATGTTGAATAACATAGGATTTTATTATCTGAAACCCTTCCTTGATGCTGTTATTGGTGCCTAAACTGTAACTTAAAAAAAAAAAAAAAGAAAAAAAGAAAAAAAGAAAAAAAGAAGAGAATGTTGTTTCTAAAATGTGACCAGTACCTAGAAGGTTAATTGTTCTTCTAGTTACTTACAGTTTTCTGGGGCATAACTTTATTTTTTAACAGTTCTTTTATTTATTCTTTTTGCACAATACCAATTAGATGTACCAATACCAGAATACTGTGCTTCACTGTAGTGTTTTTTAAAAGTAAACTGGAAAAATCACAAAAAAAAAATCAGAGTACCATGTATGTTGGGTTAGGTACACAGATTAGGTAATAATGCACATTCTTGTCACTATTGACTCTTGTGGTTTCATTTAGATGTTTCCAGTATTTTCTTCCTCGCAAATAATGTTGTAGCAATACATGATCATTCAAAAATATGTTTTAGAGGATACACATATGTGAACAGTAAGCAATGTAGCTTAGTTTTTGAACAACGTTCAGCAAAATACAAAACTGTTCAGGTTCAGAGCAATGGTCCATCCAGCCTAATAGCCTTTTCTATCAGTAGCCAAGAGCAGATGTCTAGAGGAAGGTACCAGAAAAAGGCAAGCACATAGGAATCCTTCCCTTATGTGATGCTCTTATGAAACTTGTAGTCCTGTCACTTTCTGTGCCTAGAACTGTGACAACAGTATGTATTTTCGCATACCCTGCTTAGAGGCTGATGCTTAATATTGAGGTACTGGCAGTAGGTACATGGTAAGTGCAGAGGCAGGTCAAAAGCGTATAAAAGAGATCTCTTGAGAAGGACTGTAGCCCCAGAAATGTGGAAGAAGAAAGTTTCCAGAAGTTTAGAGGTGAAGTGTATAAAGATGTCTGAGAAGGCAGTTGTTTAACTCCCTGCATCCACAGATTCTCTCTTCATTAGAGAAGTGGAAGAGGAAGCTGCATATTCTATTTGCTTTAAAAGACAGAGAGATCATCGAAAGGGGCCAGTGATCACACCTAAGAGTATGCCTTTTCCGTGGAGGGACCACAAGGCTTTACTGTAATTTTGTCTGGAAAGAAGGCCTTTTATTTTGATTAAGTCATATTTTAGAACTCAGGGAGGACCATACTGCTTACTAAGGAAAGATGATGGCAGTTCAATGTATGCATTTGATACTCGCACTTTGATAATTATTTAATGCCTGTTACTACTGCTGAAGTAAAAATGGGAACCAAAACAGCCTCATTACCACCGAAGACTTAATAAGGTTCAGTGTTATCTGATTAATGCAGGCACACTTTATTGTGACTTAAAATACAGGAAGAGATACAAATAAACTTTATTTAGAGGAACATCTTTGATGGCAGTAGAAACTAAAACCAGTAACTCTTCAGAGACATTGGAAGTTCTGCATGTAGGTCAGAAAGATGTTATCTCTGGTATGATTGGGCAGGGACAGCACTCTGTGAAAAGCAGTATCCCATGACCAGGGTGTGGGTGTGTTCAAAGAAAAGGTGTAAGTTCCTCACAATTTGAAGAAAGATCACAGAATCATAGAATGGTTTGGGTTGGAAGGGACCTGTAAAGGTCGTCTAGTCCTACCCCTCTGCAGCGAGCTGGGACATCCTCAAGTAGAGCAGGTTGCTCAGAGCCTTGTTTAGCCTGACCTTGAATATCTCCAGGGATGGAGCCTTCACCACCACTGTGGGCAACATGTTCTAGTAATAAGAGATAATAAGTGATTTAAAAAATAAGAGGTCATGGTTCTTAAGGTCCAGGTGCCTGTCCAGGTGCTTTCCAGTGTCATCTTATTTCATCAGCTAGATACTTGTTCCTAACAGGCTGAAGAGCCCAAGGATGCATGCTTTGTGCTACCTAAAAGTTACTTAGTCAAGGTGGCCAACAAGGCTGTCTCTCAGCTGATTTTGCCTTAATATGATTGTATCCAGACAAGCATTAAGACCTCTATTAGTGACGGGACAGAGGTCAGGAGAGATTTTAAAGACAAATGTTGCAACTTGTTTCCTGAATTCTGAACTGAACCTGTGAACCTGAGCAAAGATGCAGGAAGGCAGCCACTATTGGAAACCAAAATTAAGCATTACCTGCAGCAAAGTGCCATCTCTATTAGTTCCCAAGAAATGCTTTCATCCTGAGGAGTTTGACTAAGATAGCATTATTTTATACAGCTCATGTGTTGGTAAGTAAAAGCAGGGAGCCCAGAGTATTCAGGAGTCCCAAGCTAAGGAGCCAACAGCTGATAAAATTATGTCAAAAAAGCTGAGTAAGCCTGAAGCATTTTTTCCTCATGTTCAAATCATGCAGCAGAGGCAAGGTTATTTTGAGCCCTATCACTTTACATGTACATGAACACTAGTCATATTAGTCATTGCTATGTGGCTTGAAGGGAGACATGGATGAAACTGCACAAGAATTAACTCTAAGTTGACTCTCTCTGCGAGAGTGTTTTTTGTTGTTGCAAGTTCTCCCAAACATAAACATCTCCAGGGAGATTTAATTGCTTGACCATTATTTTTCAGGCATAAGCAGAACAGGGCTGAACATTAAAACCACTAAGTTTCGCATCCCTCTGAGAGGAGCAGAAAATCCAGCACAGATTAGAACCTTGCCTCTGCATATAGTACCTCTGCATATAGTGCTACTCATTATCAGAACATGCAATGACACTGGAGAAATATTACATTTTGTAGAAGCTGAAGGAATTATGGGTCTTCTGTTTATAGATGTATTTATACAGCAGGATATTGTCACAAAGTGAAAGTTCACAAAGAAAGAGCAGCAACTGAAAACAGTTTTGCAAACTGACACCCTTACATAAGTCACAGAGTATGCTGCTGTGGAAAAGGGAGCAATACTGTGCTTAACTTTGATAGGAATCTTGATGTACTTTAATAGCAATCTGTAAATATTGGGTCAAACTACCTCACTGGTAGATCTGTCCATTTCACTGGAATAAGATGAGAGCCTCCGATGGGAGGCTGAATGAATGCTTTGGAGTACTGAGAGGCTTATTCTCACCCTTCTCTTTCCCTGCTATTTGTGTGATAATGAAAACTGTGAGTTCCAAACTGTTTTCTAAGCATCATGCTAGTGCAGCTGATGTTGCTGAAGGATCTGAAACACCTTAGTTTGATACCCTTGTGCAATGTATGGGCATGGTATAGTCAAGATATGTCCCTGTTTATTGGGTAGGGTAAAAAAATCTCACAGTATATTACCTTACAGTTTAGTTGTCTTCAGCTTTACTTAAATTCTACTCCTTTTGGAAACTGTTTCTGTGTTTAATTGTGCTATGTACTTTTAATTAGAGACAACATCTAGGTCTTAATATTGAAATATTGCATTCCCTTACAGAAGCATTGTGTGCAGTTCACTTTAAAAAACAAAGAACAAGAAAACATACCTTCATCAGCACCTGCTGAATTTTCTATGCAATGTTTGAAAGAGGAAATAGGGAAGCAAGTTTCCGATTCTATAGCTGAAGCTCTACACACCTTGTGTATATTATTGCAATTCACAATTTTCTTCAAAGAACTTTCAAGCTCTTTAATAGATGTGACCCCTGCAAGATAAAACAACCACTGAATTTGGATGGTTATTCATCTATAAACTTAAGGACTATTTACTCTTCACAAAAGAAAAATGTCGTGCCGACTGTCCTGTATGCTGCTTGCAGCATGAGGTCTGAGGACAAGTGCAGGCTGAGATGAACACCAGGGGTGACCATGAGAGCCAGGATGAGCCACGCCACTGCAACGTAATGACTCTTTGTTTAGATCTCTTTAAATTGGATCATGTTAGAAAGGTTTGCAAAGTTGATTATTATTATTATTAGTCCCCTGCCCAGAATCTGGCCTTTGTGTTAGTTATTAGCTGTGTACAGAAGGATATTTTACCCACACAGAAAGGACTTTTTTCTCCAAAGGTTTTACAGGACCTGCCAAGGAGACAATGTTCTGTCAAGTCTTAATAAAATGTAGGTAATTTTAATTCCACCATTGTGTTTTCCTAAGGTTGTTTTTTTTTTTTTTTTCTTCTGTGAAATACTGGATATGATATCTTTCTCTAGTGCTTTGGAAGAGAACTGTAGTAAATGACACTTGTATTTGGCTTGCCTAGAAAGTGCAGATGCTACGAAGAGAGCTTCTGCATGCAGGTTGACTTTGGCTTTCTGAGAATTTCTGCAAAATCCCTGGGTCACCACAACCTTTTCTGCAGAAGTGGAGTTTTGTGGGCCCAAAACACTGGCCATATTGTCTTTAGGCTAAACTGATTCCAAAGGCAAGGTGACCTTTCTCACAAAACTGACTGCTTAGTGGATATTGCCTGTAGGCTCATTGTAATCTTTTCTTCTCCGGGTTTGAAGCCTTGCATCAGCTAAACTGGAGACAGCATTTCAGAGTAAAAACATGTGTGCAGAACCTAGTACACTTCAGTACTACACTCTGTGAGAAAGAATTAAAACTTTTGCCTTAGAGAGTGGTGGGTCTTCTGTTATTTTAAGAATGGGCCTGATTCAATATTTCATCTTAAGGAAGAAGAAATAAGGAAAATAACTTTGTTGTGTTCTGAATTTTGAAATATTGAGGTCCATGACTTTTTAAGGTTTTAAGCTAGTTCATGGAGTATGAAAAGCTATTTGGTGTAATTCAAAATAAGCTTTGTTCATAGGTTCACTTAACCTTGGAAAAAAAGCCAAATTTAGATCCAGAATGCCTGTCCTTAACATTGCAGACCTACAGTATCTACAACATTTCTTTAAAATTTCATAGCAAAAATAAATTGAAAGCATGAGGGTACAGCTAAAGAGAAACTAATTGCTAGGAAGTGAGATGTGATAAAACTAACTGTGCAATACTGAAGAAAATCAGCCAACAGAAAAACACTTTAGCACTTGGGATGTTGTGCCTTGAAGCAAAGAAGAGAGGTGAACAATTAATTTGCATGGGAGAACTTTTAAAGGAGGATTTTAATTCTGTGTGTAGTGAAAATCCTCAGAGAGTAGGAAGTCAATTTATAAAACTGATAACAAATATTTTCTAGGAATGAAAGTTGAAAGCATGGTGAACTTACCAGAAACGGGTCTGAAAATTGTCTTTTGGGAATCCCCACCATGTTTAGGAAATACTCCATAAAGCATTTCTTATAAATGAGAAAAGTAACTTTATTATGCAAAAATTTTCCCTCTCCTTTGCCTTTGAAGGAGAGGCTAGTCCACAGTTATTATGCATTGAAGCAACATATTGTCAAGGTTTAGAGGCTGGGCCAGCCACTAGATGAATAACATCTCTTCCTTCTCAAAGTGAAAGAGAAAGTAAATGAAGGAAAAAGACTTATGGATTGGAAAAATCCTAAAGCAGCTTTAATGAAAATAGTAATAATTAAATGGAATATGTACAATTATATGCCAAACCAGTACTGAACCCAACCCCCCTGATGGCAATTATGTCACCATCAACACTGATGCTGAAGAGCAGACACTGGATAATTCCCAAAGTGGACTCAGTGGCAGATGGGAACCAGATTCAGGTGCTGGGTTCTAGAACAGCATTCAAGAACACATGGATCAGGA
>WEIS01068242.1:0-25451 GCA_013389965.1 Todus mexicanus
GGAGGAGGAGGATGAGGAGGATGTGGTGGCTTGGCCATAAATTATTCAAAGCCCTTTTGCAGAGCCGAGCCGGGAAGTCCAGTCCATAAGATGCGGTTTCATGTTTTCCTATATTTAAAAAACCAAATAAATTCAAATGAGATATATATATATATGTATATAATTAAAATTGCAAGCAGCACATCTCCGTGGTGCTGCTCGGTGGCTTTAGCAGTGGACACGGTGACCTTCGTCACTGGATGGGGGCCAGGGCAGTGGGATGCTGGATGCTACGTTGCCAGAGCTGTGCCTGTTTGGGAGACAACCGTGGGCTGAGAGGGCTCAGGGTGCACCGGAGCCTCCTGCCTGGGGGTCTGCAAGCCCTGGAGGTTCAGGGAATAGCTGCCGGTGGTCCTAGAGATATTGGCGCAGCCCAAAATCCTTGGCCGGACGTGAACACGGAGCTGGGAATTGGCTCAGGGTGCGCCCTCCCTCCCAGCCCTGCCTGCGGGATGGGAGAGGCAGCGACTTGTTCAGTTCCTCTTCTCTGGAGCCTGGCAGAGCCGTATTGATCCTGCGGAGGATGGTGCTGCATCCATTTACTGACCGTATCGAACTCTCCGGGAGTGTCTGAGCATCTTCGGAGCCGCGTCACAGCAGCAGCAGCAGCAGCAACGCGACCTTTGTGGGATTTGCCGAACCGCTCTCGGGGTAACCCCGCGCTGGGGCTGCATCCCTGGGACGCACTGGGGCATCTCCTGGGGATCCTCGTGTCCTCCCACTCATCCTGCTCAGCCACCACGCCGTGGCCTTTCATATTGCACTGGGGGGAAGCTCCGCAGCATCCGCCTGAGCGGTGTTTCCAAATGTTAATTGTGTTTTGATGTTCTCGGTGGTGACACGAGCGTTGTAATCGTCTTCTGGCTGATGGCAGAGAGAGGGGCGTGAGAAGAGGAGATGTTCAGTCAATGAGGCTTGGAGAGAAGAAGAGAGCTGCTACCAGCTGCAGCTGTGGTGGGTGGCAAGAGAATCCCCCAGATCACTGGGATTTGGGTCCCCAAAACTGACCTTGGGGGTTGGCTGATGCTCCTTCTCTAGCAGAGCCGGGGGAGCAGTGAGCACCGATCATCCCTGGGCGAGCAGGCTGCCAGAGCAGTTCAGGTGATGCTTCAACCCCAATTTCTGCACAATTTAGCCTGGATATCTTCCCCTCGTGATTCCTGGGGACCTGGGCAAAGCAGAGCAGGCTTCACTGGAGTCCTCATGCCCCTCACACCCAGGGGCACAGCCCAGCCCCAGGGCTGTGAGATCCCAGGCTGTGAGCAGGATGTTCTTGGTTCTCCTTGAAAGCAAAAATCCCCTGGGATCCGAGGGCTTCACCCGAGCTGGAGCAGAGAGCTTGGCCTCAGGGTGCCTCTGAGAGCTGCTTTTGGCAAAGGGATTTGTGCCCAGCTTATCCCATGGTGGCTGCAGCTCCCACAACACTGACTTCTGGGTGACCCGTGAGCCTTGGAGCACGGGCTGGTGCCTTTGGTGTCCCTTGGGGCTGGTGTGGAGCTCCGATCCTTGGTAGGTACAGCCCCCCAACTCCTGCCCCTACATCACACCAGTCCAAACAGCCCCCTTGGCTCACCAGGTGATCCCAGATGTGGCCCTTGGCTGGGTCCCAGGGGGCTCTCCCAACCCCCGTTGCTGCCTGTAGGGGGGACAATGTGGCTCCTCAATATTCAGAACCCCCCTGGTTATTCTGCTCCCTGCGCAGAAGCACCCGGGTGAATCCTTGTCCCCTTGAAAGCCTTTGGGAACTAAGTCATGGACCCCCAAAACAAGCTGATGTTGGGGGAAAGCCACTGCCCTGGAGCCTTGGTTGCTCTTGGTGGGGCAGTTGGTGGCTAAGAGCTGGACTGGCACCACCGCCCATCCCTGTGTCCCCAGCCCATAGTGCAGAGGTTCTTTTGCTCCGATTCCTGCCACAGGTGAGGGTTGTGTGCCCTGTGTGCCCGCACGGAGGGGCTGGATGGGGCTGGCCCCCTGCACCACAGTATCAAGAACCTCTCTGGCTCTCGCTGTAAATGAAATCACTGCAACAACCTGGTCTCTCCGCAGGAGACACAGCTCTGGGCACGATCCCGGGAGCATCCGACTCCATGGGAGTGTTGCCACGTATTGTAATGGCAGGAGGGCGCCCGGCCAGCTTTTCAGGGGAGTGCATCTCGCTGGAGCTCCTTCAAAGGCCTGTGTTGGAAACTAGGAGGTCCTGAGCGCTTCTGGAAAATCAGGTCATCTTCAGCCTCCTCAAGAGGATCTGGGGACCGGGGCTGTGATCGCCAGCACGGGATCATCACAGCAGCACCATCCTGCCCAGGACCTGGCTGACCCCGCACTAGGGCAGGTATCTTGCTGTTCCAAGCAAGCAAGGCAGGGAAGATGAGGCTGGAAATGAGTGTGGGAAGGCTTGTGCTTTGCTTTTTTAGTCCTCAGAAGGGCAGGTGGAGCTGCAGAAAGTCCTCCTCACATCCAGACCCCCGCTTTGTGTGGGGGAACTGAGGTCTCCACATGGGCTGGATGCTCTCAGGGCAGGTGCACTCCCTAATCGCTCCGGTGACCGATTATCTCCCAGTCGTTACCGTGATGGATCGGAGCAGTTAATGTGTCAATGGCCATTACTAGGGGGCTGTGTTTGCTCTGGATTAATGAATCGACACGTCATGACGGGCTCCTCGGAGCTGCCAGGGCCTTGGTGGGGGGGGATGGTTTGATCGCGGACGGAGGCGACGCACCCGCCGTGTGCCACGGGGAGGGTGTTGGCATCGTTTTATGAGAGGCTGAAGAGAAAGGGCAATGGTTTGGGGTGCCCTGGTTTTGGTGAGAACCTCCTTCCTTGTCGCTGCCCCACTGTGGGGAGGGGAAATTTGGGGCTGGCTGTTAGTGAGCGCACCCAGTGGGAGCTCCCGGAGCCTGTTGAGGGGGTTCTTTTCTGTGCCCCTGCCACCCACTGTGCTCCTCGCAGGGTCTTGTGGGGCCGGGCAAAGAAAGGCGGGTGTGTTTGCACCCAGGGGAGCTGCTGGGGACCTCTGCTCGTGAAAATGCTGGAATTGGAGGATGTGACACTGCGAGGCCCTGACTCCAGCCCTGCTCATGCTCATGGCCCTGATGGCCCAGGGAGGGGGTTGAATCCCCATCCCTGGCCGTGTTTAAAGGACGTTTAGATGTGGTGTTGGGGGAGATGGTTTAGGGGTGAACTCTGCAGAGTAGGGTTGAGGGTTGGACTCGATGATCCCAAGGGGCTTTCCCAACCTTAAAATTGTATGATTCTATGATGGCTGGAGGAGCTGGGCAGGGAGAAAAGGACCAGCACCAGCAAAACACATCTCGATGCAAAGCCCAGGAGGGGCTGGGGGGGTAGCAGGGCATGAGAGGGGCCAGCTCCATCCCTTTTTTTTTTGCAACCCTTCGAGTTCAGCCGTGTGCGAGGGGGAGCCTTAGGTGCCTGCAGCCCCTCTCCCCACCCCTTAAGTGCCTGCAGCCCCTCTCCCCACCCCTTAGGTGCCTGCAGCCCTTCTCCCCATCCCTTAGGGTCCTGCAGCCCTTCTCCCCATCCCTTAGGNGTGAAAATGCTGGAATTGGAGGATGTGACACTGCGAGGCCCTGACTCCAGCCCTGCTCATGCTCATGGCCCTGATGGCCCAGGGAGGGGGTTGAATCCCCATCCCTGGCCGTGTTTAAAGGACGTTTAGATGTGGTGTTGGGGGAGATGGTTTAGGGGTGAACTCTGCAGAGTAGGGTTGAGGGTTGGACTCGATGATCCCAAGGGGCTTTCCCAACCTTAAAATTGTATGATTCTATGATGGCTGGAGGAGCTGGGCAGGGAGAAAAGGACCAGCACCAGCAAAACACATCTCGATGCAAAGCCCAGGAGGGGCTGGGGGGGTAGCAGGGCATGAGAGGGGCCAGCTCCATCCCTTTTTTTTTTGCAACCCTTCGAGTTCAGCCGTGTGCGAGGGGGAGCCTTAGGTGCCTGCAGCCCCTCTCCCCACCCCTTAGGTGCCTGCAGCCCTTCTCCCCATCCCTTAGGTGCCTGCAGCCCTTCTCCCCAGCCCAGCAGCCGCTGCCTGGTGGGGGTGATGGGTGCGGGGTCCCCCGGGCGGGCTGAGCTAGTGCTTTAAAAGGCTGGCAAAGCCGGCGGCGGCTTGCCCAGCTCCTCTTCATGCAAAACTTCCCCGGTCCTCCTCCTCCTCTTCCTCCTCCTTCTTCTCCTCCTCCTCCTTCTCCCCCCCCATCTCCTCCTCCTCCTCCTCCTCCTGGTTGCGGAGCGGCAGGTCCCGCCCGGCTGCGGCTTCTCTCGGCTCCCCGGGGCCGGGGCCGGGGCTTTTGGGGAGGGGGGGAGGAAGGACACACGCACCACACGGTGGGGTTGCCCTCTCCGAATGCCGCAGAGCCCCCCCAGGGCTGCCCGAGCCCCGGGGACCGCCTGGAAACGGGCTCGGAGCCGCCGCCAACTTCGCGCTGCCCGCGGGTAAGTGCGGAGCGGGCGCGGAGCAGCCCCGGGACCCCCGAACCTGCCCTTGGGGGGGCTCAGCTGCCTCCTCTTCCTCCTCTTCCTCCTCCTCCTCCTCCTTCTTCTCCTCCTCCTCCTCATCCCTGCAGCCCCGCTGCTTCTTTCTCCCCCCCAACCCTCTCCAGCAAATTTTCCGCCTTCTTAATTGTTTATTTTTTTGGGTTTTCTTCTTTCTCCCCCCCAACCCTCTCCAGCAATTCTTCCGCCGCCTTCATTGTTTATTTTGGTGGGGTTTTTTTTAGGGGGGGGCTGCAGCAAGAAGCCCCCCCCCACCTGAGCAGCAGCTTCCGTGTGTGTGTCCCCCTCTCCCCGCATCTCCCCGCAGCATCTCCTCGGCTCCCCCCTCCCCATCTCCCACTCATTGCATTATTCATAGTTGGGGGGTTGCGGAGCTGCTGCTCCTCAGCATCCCTCCTGGGGGGGGTGGGTTTAGGGGGGGACAGGGCTAAGGATGAGGATGGGGATAGAAAAGAGGGGGCTGAGCATCCCCTACCCCAGTCCCCAAGCCTGGCACCTTCATCTCTGGAGGTGCCCATAGCCCCGGTGTGGGCTGCGGGAAAGGAGCTGAGGGGGTTTATCCGGTTATTGGGGGGGTTTGGGAAGGAGGTTGGGGCTGGAGGCTCCTGAGGGGGTTTTTGCGGGGCTGGGGGTGGGTGCCCTGGGTTCCCCTCGCCGCAGCGGGCAGAGCCCGCAGAGCTGCAGGGCAGGGAAAGCCAGGACAGGGAGCCGGGGCTTTGGGCAGCTCGGTGGGGAAGAGGCTCCCCCTTGGAGCTTGGAGGCGTTTGGGGGGTTAAGAGCCTTTCCCTGAGGTGTGGGGGCATCCCCGGCTCGGGGAAGGGATCTCTGGGGGTGGCTCCCCAAACGTTCCCAGGTTTGTTTTCCTCTCCGGAGGCTTCTCCTGCTCCTTGGGGTGTGTTGGAGGAGCAGAGCTGAGAGGCTGGGGGAGCCGCTGGGGAAGTTGGCAGCGGTGGGGAAAAATCCTCAGAAGTCTCCCAGTGCCTGGCTGGGTGCAGCTCTGCTTCCCTCCTCCTCCTCCTTCTCCTCTTCCTCCTCCTTCCCCTGCTCCCGGTGTGCTGAGCTGGCCGTGCTCTGCCAGCCAGGTTCTCTTTCTGTGGGTTGCTTCAGGTTTGGGGTGGGGGTGAGGGGGGTGGGTGATGCCCGCTGCCTCCAGCGCTGCCTGCGCTGCAGAAGCTGCGGAGCCAGGCACTGAGTCATGGGCATCGCCGCTGCCGCCTGACCTGTGGCTCGGACTTTGATGGGGAGATGGCGCGAAGCTGGACTGGGGTGACCGAAGCTGGACTGGGCTGACTGGAGGAGCTCACTGGTGCTGGCTGCTCGCCGAGGCAGAGCCTGGGAGGGAAGGAGCTGAGCCGATCTGTTGAATGCAGCGAGGAGCTCGGGGAAAACGCCAAGAGAAGTGCCAAAAGAACGAGCTCCTTCCCTTCCCTTCCCTCCCCTCCTCTCGCTTCGCTGTAAGCTGGGTTTGATCCGCGGGCTAAGGGGGACGTGCTGGGCATGGCTCCAGTTGGGGGGTAGAGAGCTGGGCTGAGACCCTCCTCTCCGTGCCCAGCTGCCTCGGTGCGATGGGATGCGCAGAAATCCCGGCGGAGCGAGGGGGATGCAGAGCCGGGGAGCACGGCGAGGATGCTCCGGCTTTGGGAGGGTGCTGAGTCCCCGTGGGCAGAACCTGCTTCAAGCTGGGCAATGCAGGCAAGCCCGTTTTGGGGAGGGCAGCAGGAGGGCTGGTGGTGCTGAGCTGCACCCCGAGGTGCCAGAGCGGTGGAGCGGGAGCTTCCCGGGGATTTTACAGCTGGAATTGAAGCTTGGGTGCAGCCGTGGCCTGACCCTGCATCCCGGGGGGCCGGCATCACCTTACGGCTCCCCCCAAAAAAGTGTCACGTGCTTTAACTTTGGCATCAGGCAGGAGGAGGATGGATCTGTCAGCTCAGCCACCCCCTTCCAGCTCTTCCCAGAAAGGCGACGGCTTGAAGATGTGGCAGGTCCCAATTATAACATCCACGAAGCCGCTCCCGCCACCCTCCCCGGCTTTGCACCCGCGGCGGGCACCGGCTCTTCCTCTCGGGCATCGCGTCTAGTGGAGGGGGTTCCTCTGCTGGGTGGTCCAGTTCCCCCGAGCTCCTGGGCTGTGGATGGTCCTGCTCAGAGCCTGGCACAGGACGGGGGGCTCTGCCCCCGCTGCGGCTTTCCCAGGCAGGGGCTCAGGCTGCTGGACCCCCACCTTGGGGTGTAGATGTGATGGGGAGCAGAAGCAGCCGACAGCGCCGCGGGCACCGCCGGGGACCGGCAGTCAGGCTGCACTCTTGCTCCGAGCCAGCGCCGGCCCAGTTTGCAGAAGGTGATCAAAAATTAATTGCGGGATTTTGCTGCACATGGCAGGAGCGGGGATGAGCGTCGGCTCCTTCCCTCCCTCCATCCCTCCCTCCCTCCGGCCTCTCCCGGCCAGAGCTCTGCTCGCTGCCGCCAGAATCCCCGCGCTGCCTCCCGCAAGGTGAGCTGCTGTCATCTCCGCTTGCTCCGTGGCCTCATCCTGCTCGCCTTCCCCATCCCATCCTTCAAAGTGAAGGATTAGCCCTTCTCCTGGGGAAGGAGAGAGCTCGCCTCTTAAGGATGGATATATATAGCGGGAGGAATATTCCTTGGGTCTGATCTGCACCCAGTGGGAGCTTTGTTCTTTCGACTTCAGCACCTTTTAGGGGACGCTCTAGGGCAGCGAGGAAGGTGGTGATCAACCCGGCTTTGCTCCCCGTGGGGCTCTGAGCAGGACCTGGTGGCAGAGAGAGGTTGAGTCGGCATCTCAGCGATGGGCTGGGGCTTATGCAAGACTGGTGCTGCTGGTTTGAGCATTGCTGGAGGGATTGCTGGGGGGAGTCTGCGTCTTGGAGCGCGTCGGGTGGGTTTTGACGGTTAAAATCTGGGGGCTCTGCTCTCTGCTGCCTGCTGAGCCCTGGCCTTGCTTTTCCTCCCGGCGAACGCTGGGGTACTTGACCTGAATACTTAAGGGTTTGCCTGTCGAGAGAGAACTTAACCTGGCGTCCCCTCCCTCCGTGTCTAAATTCTGCTGTACTTCAAGGAGCTTTTGCAAGGGAAAAAAACCCAACCAACCCCCCCCAAAAACCCGCAACAAAACCAGCCAGGAGCCAAAGCGAAGTTTCCTGCAATCGCTTGCGAGCAGGGAAGAGCGAGCGGGCGCTAATTGGGATATTGTGCTGCGCGCCGGCTGGCCCCGCTTGCCGGAGGAAGAGCAGGTGGGGAAAGAAACGGCCTTGATTTTCAAAAAGATGGCATCGAGCTTGCGGCAGAAGCCGGCGCTGCTCGCCTGGTGCCAGGGCTGGGCTGGGGAGGTCTCCCTGGTGCTGGTGGTGGGCTGGTGGGTGCTCGGCTCCTTGGTGGTCGGGGATGGGGCGAGTGTTGGGCACAGGCTGTTGGCTGCTTATTCCTGCATCCCCTGGACTGTGCCACTGTCTCAGCCTTCGCCTGGCTTAAGGAGCTGCAACGCAACCGGGTGGGCTCCGTGCAAAACCAGTGAGGTCCCTGGCTCCGAGCTGGGAGCCAACAGGTCGTGCGCAGCTGCAGGAGCCTGGTCCTGCTGCAGGCAGAGCTCTGTGCTCCGTGGGAGCGGGGGCTGCGCGCAGAGGGGTGGGATGCTGGGGCCGCCCTGCCATAAGCCCTGGCAGTGATCCGAGTAACTCGCCTCTCGGCTTCGCCCGCTGCCAGCGGCGATAAAGCCGCGGTGATTAGCGCTTAGCCAGCGCTTGGCTTGATGGCACATGAGACGTGAACTCGTCTGCCTGCAGCGGCCTGGGCTCCGCCGAGCTAATGGCAGTGCAATGACTTGGTTTTGACTGGGAGTCCTGCAGGGAGAGGAGCGAGGAAGGGAAACGGGCCATTTCCTTCCTTGTTTATTTATTTCCCCCATCCTGAAGGAGCTTTTTCATTGCTGCGAAATCCCTGCATCAAGGGGCAGGTCTAGGGGGCTCCAGCAAAGACCCTGGTGTGCTGTGCAGCCACGGTGGGCCAGGTCTCCTCTAGCCCCAGCTCCAGGGTTCTTGGGATCGGTCGGTGCTATTTAGGGGTCCCTCTGGGCTCTCTGTTCCCGCGGCTGCAGCAGGAAAATTTTGCAAACAACCCCCATGTGATGTGTGTGGGGAGGGCTCTGGCTGCCTCTTCTGGAGATGCACCAGCCCTGGGGACTGATCCTGAGCGCTTGCCTTGGCTCCAAAACCCTGGGGTGGGAAGGGCTGCTCGGCTCTGGGGCCGTGTGTCCGGTGATGCTGCAGCTGGGGATGTGTCCCAGCCCCTGCGAGAGCACCTCTGGGCTCTGCGGGACGTGCCGAGCCCAGGTCGTGTCTCGCTGCAGCCCCGTGGGTGCTGGTGCAGCTCCGGCTGGCGCGGTGCTTGTGGGGATCTATGGAAGGAGCCGCAGAGGTGAAGCTCCGGGTGGCTGGACTCCCACTGGAGGTGGCTTTTTGCATTTTGCATGGTAATGTTTGATCAGTGTTTGATTTCTCCTGCCCAGGGGCCTTTGTGGATGGCGAGGATGGCAATGCCGCTGCTGGCCGGTGGCTCAGTGGCACGGCCACCACTAGAGGGGAGCAAGATGCCACTGTGCAGGACCAGCCCAGTGTCCTGGGGTGCTGGGGACCCGCAGGGCAGGGGCACAGCCCGTGGTCCTCTTGGCTCTCCAAGTCCTGGGGCGGCAGCAGCCCCAGCACCCACTTTTGCAGCTCCTGACCCTTGCTGGCTCAGGCTGCCTCAGGCCGGGCAATGACCCGTGCCCAGGAGATCTGCTCGGATTGATCAGACCTTGCGTTGCTTTCCAGATGGTGGATCTGGTCATTTCATGGCCGGGATGAGGGTGATGGAAAGGCTCGTTCCTCACCGACGATGTGTTTGTGGGAAGTGGGATGAAGCAGCATTGCTCCTTCCTTTGGCACGGTGGTAAATGCCACGCTGGGTATTTATCCCAGCCCAGTTATTACCCCCTCAGGGGTACGTATCTGCCCCTGAATTGTTGCAAATCTGCAAATATTCCCCTCCACCCGGGGTGGTGGTGCCCTCGGGGAGCTGTGCAGAGGTGGCAGGAGGGTGACTCGATGCCTGTAGCATGTGAGTCAGGCTGTTCCCTGCTCCACAAGCACCTGCTGGAGGGTGGCAGCTCCCTCCAGATGTGCAGCTCCCTCCAGATGTGCAGCTCCCTCCAGCCCAGCCTTGTGCTGAAAGGGCTGCTTTGGGGAGGTGCTTTTGGGGAGCTTCTTGGGGATGCAGAGGCTGGTCTCACACCTTGGAGGCAGGATGAGTTTCCCTCCTCCTCGCCCTTGAGCTTTAAGGGCTGGGTAGGACCTGCTGCTCCAGCCCCGCACGCTGCCCACCCCTCCTGCTGCATCCCTGGCATGGCTGGGACCACAATTCGGGGAGCAGCGGCTTGTGCGTGGCTCTGGGGATGCTCGAGCAGATAGAGGGTGACAGGAGGAGGGGGATTCTCATTCTTACCCCTTCGCAGTGGGTGCTCAGGCCGTTAGTGGCAGGGGCTTATCGGGCAATTCAGGCTGCATCTCACCCGTGATTCGGTGAGGGATCCAAACCAGCTCCCCGCTCCCCTCCCCGTTATTTGCGCTTTCTTCTCGCCTGCCGTGATATTTTTACCTTCCGTTCGTTCAGATTAGATGATCAAAGGAGGCACAAAGGGGAGAGAACAGAGAGGAAAAAGCTTAAATGAAGCAAGGGAGAGGCTGTGGGCTCTGGGGGCACTGCCAGCTCCGCGGGAGCCGCCGTGGGCTCAGAGGTTTTTCCTGGGAGCAGGTTTACGTGGTGACCCATCGCACCTTCTCTGCCAGGCAGAAATGTCACGGCTCCAGGGGGGAGGGTGTGAGAAATGACCTGATTTCAGGTGGCGCGGGGCTGCGTGGGAGGGGGCTGTGCTTGAGCATCTCTGGCTATCCCCATCATCTTCCTCCTTGCCCCGGGCAGAGGCTGACCCCTTGCCAGGCTGGAGCAGGAGCTGCTTTCCTTGCCCTGCTTCCGCTGCACGGGATGTTTCTTGCAGAAGAGCTGGGACCGTGCGGAGGATTGATCCCTGTCCTTGATCCCCATCGCTCGCTGGGGCTCTCCCAGCAGCAGGTTGGGATGAGGCGGGTGGGTGACGTGCCGCAGCGCTCCTGAGCTCCTGCCTTTCGAAGCAAAGCGCTCGGCGCTGGGTAATTCTGGTTGCTTAAAAGCCCCGGCTGTCAGAAACGCTTTGGAGATGGGCCCTTCAAGTGGCTCCGACGGGCAGGGATGTGCATAATTTATGGAGCTGAGTTGAGGCAAGGGCCAACCTGGCTGGGGTGGCTGTGGAGCTGGGAATCTCCTCCACGGTGTAAAGGGGCTCGGCAAGGCTGGCGCTGGCGGGCAGAACCCCTCAGGGCTGGCTGAGGATCTGGCCCAGCAGGTGAAGGCTTGGATGGCAGGCTCTGCACTTCAGCTGAGGTTAATTTAAGCTGTTTCTCCGGTCTTGCTGTTACAGCCCGTCCTGCTTGGGGAATGCATTTGCCTGCTCGGCTCTCCTCTGCTTCGTGGTGCCTTGCATTAATCATGGGCTGCCCTCGCAGCAGCCATCAGCGGCTGTTTGGAGACAGCAGGGACGGGTTGTAGGGGAGAATATTCTCCCAGAGGGGAAACTGAGGCAGGGGGCTGTGGGGGTATGCGGAGGGGGACAAAGTCCTGTCCTGCAGTGACCTTGGAGCCAAGACCGTGGCAGCACCCCAAGCCCACCCGAGGGGCTCTGTGGTGGAAGAAAAATGATGAGGTGAGGGCACAGGGGATTGCACGGGGATGGTGAGAGGTAGGAATCGTTTGACATCCCCCTGAACTGAAGCACCAGGATCCCCTGAGGGTGTGGGGTTGGGATGGAGGGGTTGGGATGGGCTGAGCCCTCTCTGCCAGCTCCAGCACTGGCTCTGGAGGAGCAGGCACCTCCAAGATACGGTGCAGGCACCAGTGTGCTGGGGCAGGAAGGCACTTAGCAAGAGCAGGTGGTTTTTTTTCCACCTGGTGAGAGGGCCAAATCTCACCCCACGCTGTTCCGTGGTTAATCAGGACCTGAGGGTGCCTCCTCCCCGCACTGTGCTGCAGGGCAGGGCTGCTCTGCTCTTCTCAAGGGAGAGCAGCTGGCGATGTTGAAATGCTCCCCACGGGCCATGCTTGGTGCTGGGGTTCCCGATGCTCCCCTCAGTCCTTAGGGAGGAGCTGGGATTCCGGCGGGGCTGCAGCGTGTGTCTGTGGGCACAGACACATCACCCAGGCACAGCTCCTGCTGCCTTCACCACCACTTTTGCCCTCAGTTTCCTGAGGGACCATTTGCTCCCTCCTTCCTCCCTCGTGAGCACCCAGCTCGGGGTCTGAGGGCTCTTGCAGGGGACCTGCAGGACTTTTGCTGTTGCTCTCAGCACGCAGCTGACCAGCTGTCCTTGTTGCTTTTAATTTGAGCAGACCCTTGTCTTGCTTGCTTGGGGCAGCCAGAAAGCCGAACTCCCCCCGTGGCTCGGGCGAGCCCTTGGCGCTGTTGATATTTGCCACGAGGAGCTACTGGTAACAGATGTGTGCAAGGAAGCAGCTGCTGGGACAGAAATCAGGGGCCTGAAGGAAGAGCAGTGGGAGCAGCAATGCTTAGGGTAGAGATTCGGATCTGTAACGCCGGGTTCCAGCAGTGCCTGGCCCTGTCAGCTCTCGCTTAAGACACAGATCAGCTCCCAGCCCTCTCGCTTTGCAGAGTGATGCTTGAGACGTGAGGAGTCGTGGCAGGCGATTGAAAAACCCATTGAGAAACAGCTCCCGGATCCTTTGGCATCTCCTTGCTTGAGCTGAGTGGTGCAGGGGGTGGGGGACGGCTCGTGTCCATGACCCCTGCCGAGGACACGTTCCTGGCAGACCTGGGAGGAGGCTTGGGAAGATCTTCAGCCTCAGGCTGCTTTACTGGGGACAGGAGCTTGCGTCTGGTAGTGCCGTCGATGGGGACAAGGCAGGGGCAGGTGGGTGCTGCAGGGGACGCTCAGGAGTGCAGGGGGCTCACCACACACCAGCAGGGCTATTTAAAGAGCAGATTTCTCCCCAAATCAGCTCAGAGTCTAAATCCAGCTCAACTTTAAGGCGCTGCTTGGCTCCCATGCCTGGCTGTGGCCTGGAGTGGGAGGGATGCTCCAGGATGGTCAGGGACCAGGGCTGTGGGTGCATGTGGGATTTGTCTCTCTCTGAGCACTGTCTTGGGACCTGTCCCACCGCGGCAGCTCCCTGAAGAGGGGATGGGATGGGGTTCGAGGACCCTACTTCAGCCCCGAGCTGGTCACCGACCTGGTCCTGCTCCTTGGGGGTGCCTGCCCAAGCTGCTGAGCCAAAGCCGGCGGCGTGAAGCAAAAATCAAGCGAATCCCAAATCTATTTTTTGCAATAACCCCCAGCGCTAATTTCCGCCGGGCTCCTCGATCAAAGCTCGGAATAGCTGATGTCCTCTTCATGCTCCTGCTTCATTTTCTCTCTCTCTGTCTCTCCCTTCCTCTTGTCCCCACCCCGCTCCAAAGGGCTCTGGAGGAAAGACCCGAAGCTTCACTTGGGTTCGTGTCTCCGTCACCGCCTCTTCTCCCTGGTGTAGCCATGCAGACCCTGGCACCACCCTGCAGCCCGGCCACCCGCTGCTCCCCGGGGACCGGCACCGCCGCTGGGAGCCGCTGACGGTGCCGCGAGCGGGAGCTGCCGGGGAGCCATGCCACCCGCCCGCGCCAGCCTCGCTCCCTGACCGCCGCCGGGTTTCGGGCTGCCAGCTCTGCCCCAGCACGGCTTCGGCGATGAGCGGGGCTTCTTTTTGCGTGGAGCGTCTCTCCTTCTGCCTCCTCCTGAGTGCCTGGAGCTGGGGGTGGGCGCCCGGGGGTGCCGCCAAGCCCAAAGGCCAGGGCTACCCGCACATGAACTCCATCCGCATCGACGGGGACATCACGCTCGGGGGGCTCTTCCCCGTGCACGGCCGGGGCGCCGAGGGCAAAGCCTGCGGGGAGCTGAAGAAGGAGAAGGGCATCCATCGGCTGGAGGCCATGCTCTTCGCCCTGGACCGCATCAACAACGACCCCGACCTGCTGCCCAACATCACCCTGGGCGCCCGCATCCTGGACACGTGCTCGCGGGACACGCACGCCCTGGAGCAGTCGCTGACCTTCGTGCAAGCCCTGATCGAGAAGGACAGCACCGAGGTGCGCTGCGTCAACGGCGGCCCCCCCATCATCACCAAGCCGGAGCGAGTGGTCGGAGTCATCGGTGCCTCGGGCAGCTCCGTCTCCATCATGGTGGCCAACATCCTGCGGCTCTTCAAGGTAGGGCTTGGCGAGGGTAAAAATAACCCCTCGGTGAAACAGCTATGGATGGTTTAGGGTTTTTTTTTTTGCGGTGTTTCTCCACGCGTGCCTCTGCCTCCGCACCTGGGGGCAGGCAGGAACCGGTGTCTTTAAAACCCTTCTCCTGCCTCCCCCAGGTCCCTGGGGATCCCTTCCTCCGTTCCCCTCCAATGACGCCACTTTTAACAGGAGGAGTTTTATCTCTTCACCCCCAGCTTTGTGGTGAGGGGGATGTTGATGCTCCTGGAGGCAGCGGTGGGGAGGTCGCCTCTTGTGGGGATGGGTGGGGAGGGGAGCTGAGGATGGATGTGGGGCTGGATAACTCGGGCTGGAAGGGATCACTCGGCCCATCGAGATTGTCTTTAGGGTCACGGCGGGTTGCTCAGGGCTTGGTTGTGGTGGGTTTTGAAAACCTCCGAGGCTGGAGAAGGTCCCTGGAAGCTCCGTGGGGTGCAACCCTCACCCTTTTCTCTAGCTATTACTTGAGGGGGCCTTGGCTGGTCTGGGGCAGCAGTGTCACCCAGAAGGGTCACCCCAGGGGGACCCTGGCTGTAAAATACCCTTTGCCATCCTATAAGACACCCCAGTCACCTCCAGACCAACGCTTTTCACTTGCCTGCCTGCAAGCAGCTGATGGTTGGGAGCATTTCAGTGTACCCTGCATCCCCTGACACCAGTTCTGGGGGACGGCTGGGGAAGGGGGTGTGGGTTCCACCCCCAAAACCTGAGGTCACATCGTAGCCAAGAGGCTGGGGAGGCGCAGGGCTGCTCTCCGTGCCAGCCACACGAAAGCCAGTCAGTTTATAATTACTTTCCTCCTCGCTGTGCGTTTATTTATCCGCAGCAATGTCCCTGGGCTAGAGACAGTGTTTGCACAAGAGCCTGCTCCGCACCATGGCAGGGAGATATAGAAATACTCACCAGAGCAGAGTCCCAGCTCTGCCTCCTCTCCCAGCCCCCCAAACCCTCTCGATTCTGCAGGGCTGGTGCCGTTTTTCTTTTTCTCTTTCCCCTCCTCCTCTTCCTCCGCCGACCCGACGTGCCGAAAGCGCCGGGTGCCCTCCTGGGAGGGCTGGAAGCTGTTAGCGAAGACGGAGAAACCAGATCGCTGATGGAGTTTGATTTTTCTGGGTCCCCTTTTTTTTTTCTTTCTTGCTTTCTCTCTCTCTCTCTTTTTTTTTTTTTTCCTCTTAAAAAACCCCCAACGTGTTAATGTTCCAGGCGACGAGTGAGAGGGCTATTCAATAATTAAAATAATATAAATTAGAAGGAGCGGGAGGAACTTAAAAGCTATTTGCAGAGACAAAAAAGATTGAATGCTTGCCTCGGCGAGGAGGAGGGAGGCAGGCAGCGGGGAAGGAGGTAGGAACGTGACAGTCGTTGGAGTGGGGGGTACCTACAGCCTTTCTAGGTTGGTTTCTTCTTTTCTTTCCCTCCTCTTTCTCCTCCAATTTTGATCCTTGGGCAAAGCAGCCCACGCAGGAAGGGTGTCAGCCAGCCCGGATGCACCTATGCCCCAGACTTGCACCAGCACTGGTGCTGCTGGTGCCTTGGCGTGGGGATGTCTGAAGCCCTGGGGGCTTGAAAATCCAGCCCAGCAGCTCTAAAACCCAGAGCTGACTTCAACCCAACGTGACGGTTGAAGGAAATGCAAATTGGTGGATGGGCAGGTAGAGGATGGAGACCCTGAAATCCCTGGGAGGGGACAGTGCAGGATGAGCTCAAACCATAGAATCATAGAATAATGAAGGCTGGAAAAGACCTCTTAGATCATCGAGTCCAGCCCATGACCTACCACCACCACTCAGCCTTCCTAGGCAGCAGCGAATCCCTGTGTGGGGGTGAGGCGGGGTGTGCAGGTGGTGGGTGCAGGGTGGGGGCACTCCCCAGTGGTCCCCAGCACAGGGACATCATTCCCATGGGATGTGGGGGCTCATCCTGCCTCTCCGGCCACAGCCAGGGGGGCTCAGGCGGCTCTTTCCCCCCACCCTGCCACGACCTGAGCGCTGCTGCCACCGCTCTTTGTTATTCAAATAGTGAGTTTATGGCAGGGACATGCTCAAAATGAAAATCAGGCAACTTCCATTTCACGCCGCCGCTGACCTTTAAGCGCCGGTGACTCCGCTCTGAGGTTCAGCAAAGCGTTTGCCTTCCTGGGCCCCGCAGCGGTTGCCTTTGCCCATTCCCTCGGGAACGACACGTGCCGGAGCTCTGGCACGGGGGCACCAGCTGAGTCCTGCTCACGTCTGTTCTCCCAGCGAGGGGATACTGGGAGATAAAGCAGGGAGAGCTGCTCTGGATGCTGGGGAGAGCACTGCAGATGCCAGCCCTGGCTCTGGCGAGCTGTGCCCCCTTCCCTTGGGTGGCTGGTGTGGGGGGAAGCGAAGGGGAATGTCAAGAGCCCTTGAAGGATTTGGATTTTTAAGTCACTGAAGTGGTTCTCTGGGAGGGTTGTAGCACATCCACACAAAATCAATGAGAAAGTCCAGCAAGGCGAGGAGCAAACAGCTTCCCCACTGCCCCCTGCAGTGCCTGGGTGTGGGTCCGCAGCCCTGCACCCATCTGATTACAGACACGAGCCGTCCCCTCCCTTTGCTGCCCCACCAGGGTTCCCTTTGCCCTACTCCAGCAGGTCTGCATCCCACCAGGCAAGTCTTGCAGAGCTGTCACAGCAGCTCCCCAAGAGCTTGGAGCAGCCCATCCTCTACCTCTACCCAATTGTACGGGCATGTTCCTGCCCCAGGATGATGCTGGTCCCCTCCGTGGTCCCTCAGCCCATCCCTTGCTCCCCTTTTGTCCACCTCTCTTCGTTCCCCGCACAGCCCTTCCCCACCGGCACAAGTCTCACCCTTCCCTGCCGGGGCTTTCGTGGCTCCCGGCACTACATCAATAAATAACGTGTCCTTCGTTAGATGCCACCGCCTAATTAAAGCTGTACATCAGTGGAACAACTTGCAGATGCGGCACCCTCTGTCCAAGCTGGTTTCATCACTCCTCGTAGCTCTGCCTGCAGAAAAACCTTCCTCCACATCCCCGCACTCGGCTCCTTGTGACAGCATCTCTCTGGCGTCACGGCGAGAGCTTTTTTGGCTCCTTCCCTCCCCTTTCCACCGGCTTTCCAGCCCCAGCTCAACCCGCTTGCTCCTGAACCACCCCAGCAATGATGGTGTAAAAAGAACCAGGTCCATCCCCTGCAAACGTGATCCCCCTAAAGCTGCGTCAGGATCCAGGGGACATTTTTTGACCCCATCCAGAAAGAGCTGGGACATGACGAAGCTCAAGTGCTCAGCCGGGGGTGAGGAGCATCCCCGGAGAAAGGATGGATTTGACACACGCCGGACACTTTGAGGTGCTTGTTTTCTTCGTGGCAGCGAGCGCAGCAGCTCTTTTTAGCTCAGGGATGTTGTACAGCATGAATAATTCACCCAAGAGCGGACGGCGTGGGAGCCGGGGGTGCTCAGCACCTGCAGGCACACGAGGTTTTGCTGCCTGGAGCCAGATTGCTGCAGCCGGGAGGGCACGAAGCTGGATCAGTCCCCTGGTGCTGAGCTCCCCAGGCTTGCGTCTGCTCCCGGCCACGGGGGACGATGCCTTGGAGGCTTTGGGGATGGCGAGACGGGAGGGATGCTGCATTCGGCACCACGTGTCCCTGCTTAGTGGGTAAATAACCTTCATGATGGTGGGAAGGTGGAAACGGGCCGGGGGACGCTCAGATTAATCACCCGCTCCTGCCACTTCACTGCCTTGTTCTTCACTGGCTTTATTAAAACAAATCGCAGCTGCCTGGCTCCCCCCGGGGCTGCTCCAGCTCCGCTCTCGGTCCCTGGCCGTGGCACGGGGCTGGGAGGGATCACGGGGGACTCAGCCCATCGAGGTTGTCTTTGGGGTCACGGCGGGTTGCTCAGGGCTTGGTTGTGGTGGGTTTTGAAAACCTCCGAGGCTGGAGAAGGTCCCTGGAAGCTCCGTGGGGTGCAACCCTCACCCTTTTCTCTAGCTATTACTTGAGGGGGCCTTGGCTGGTCTGGGGCAGCAGTGTCACCGGTCCCTGGCCATGGCACAGCTCAGTGAGGAAGAGGAGAGGGAGGCCGAAGCCAACGGGGATGGCAGGTCTGGCAAGGAGCATGGCGAAGGGGCTGGATTTTTGGAACAAAGGGATGCAACCCTCCTCTGGCAGCGCTGGAGCTGCCTCCTTGGCACGGGAAGCTGAGGCCGCAGTTAATTAAGAAAAAGTTTTCATTCTCATCGCTGGGTTTGCATCTGCTGCCAGCTGCCCCCCGGAGCTGTCTCCTTTCGGGGTAAATCTGTGCCAGGGCTGGCCGCGAGATCCTCCTGCAGCTGCTGCCCTTTATTTCTCGGTGCTTTATTTCTTGACAAGAGACAGATTTATTGAAGGGGACCGAGCAGCCTGTGCCCGGCCGGTGTCAGCCCAAGCGTTGGAGCTGCCTGATTTACACGCTCGGTTTAACAGGTCACGGCAAAAGGGAGCAGGGAGGTCGGGGAGTCCGTCACTCCCTGCCCCACGCTGTGTCCCCTTGAGTGTGACTCTCACCCCGGAGCAGCTGCCTTGTGGTGGCACCAGAGCTGGGAAATGGAGATGTTTGTTATCGACGCCTCCCCTGTGCAGTAGGAGCAATCCTGTTGCGTCCCAACCCCCTTTTCAGTTGGGGAAACTGAGGCACAGAGACCTGGGAAGTAGCCCAGAGTCTGTGAGAGTGGGATTGTTGTCCAAGGAGATGCCAAGGGCTGGATCCTGTCTTGGTGCTGAGCCTGATCCTGCAACCTCAAGGAAAGGGCAATGGGCTGGGGGTTGCAGCTTGCTCTGGCCATCCCCACACAGCTCCCTAGTTCCTCCAGCCCCTGTGGTGCTTTCCGCTCTCCCTAATTAAAAGCTGCCGTCCAAATGGCTCGATGATGGAAATTCTAATTAAATCAATTCCATCTTGTCAGCGAACCAGAGGTTTGCATAAGATATGCATGAAATTAATAATTATGCGGAGGGAATTAGCTGCTCCCGACCCCGTTTCTGGTATCGGGGGGTGTTTGGGGGGGTGAGGAACTGGTGCCAGGAGCCCCTTCTGGTGGGGATGCTCTTGACCTGTGTGAGCAGCTCTGGCTGTGCACTGGCCCCTTTTGTTTTTTGGCTCCTTCCCTCCTGGCTGCTCAGGCTGATATTCAGATTGACGGTTTAAGCCTTAGCTGGGTCCGCGCTGAAATCGCTGCATTTATCTCATTCTCCCCAATCNAGCCCCAGCTCCCTCAGCCTCTCCTCATCAGACTTTCCCCTCCAGTCCCTTCCCCAGTCTGGTCTCTCTCCTCTGGACCCGCTCCAGCCCCTCCAGATCCTTCTTGCAGTTCGGGGCCCAGAGCTGCCCCCAGTGCTCGAGGTGAGGCCTCCCCAGGGCCGAGTCCAGGGGCAGAATTCCATCCCTAGTCCTGCTGCCCACACTAGTCCTGACACAGCCCAAGGTGCCGTTGCCCTTCCACATCCCCTGGGCACAGCTGGCTCCTGTTCAGCCACTGCCAACCAGCACTGCCAGGTCCCAGGTTTGATTCAAAAAGGGGAGGAAAGAGGTTTTATCCCCTGCCCTGGTGTTACTCCCTGCTCTTGATGGCACAAAGGAGCCTTGGGGTGCAGGAGAGCGGATCCCACTGGCTCCCCCAGCACCACGGCTGGTGGTATTATCCCACACAAGGTATCACTGGTGCCCAAATATGCAGCTGAGATACCTTTCCAGCTCCCCCCTCCCCACCGCAGCCTCCTTCTTTCTAAGAACCTTGAATTCCCTGCCTGCATTTTGCTTTTATGGACCTAAAAGGACTTTTGTCTTTTATCTGAGAAAATAGCTGGTGCCAGGAGTTGGGCTATTGTAGAGCAGGAGATCAAAAAGGCAGAGAGGGGAAAAAAGCAAAAGAAGTCTATGAAATGGTCATTGGGGAACTGGTGTTTTATTTTCACTTCTATCCAAAGCAGAGGAGCGAGAGAGAAAAGCTCTTCCTGTTTGATTGTTAAAATACAGTTTCCAGTTTGTAGCCTGTAGATCAACAGGTATTTTCGAGGCTTCGTTTTCCAGCAGGGAGTTGAGCAGGATGGGCAGCCCAGGGGTTAAATCCCGACACGCCCTGGCTGACTAAGCTTGGTCTGAGCTTGGAGGAGGTGCTTGGTGGCACTGGGAATAGCTGGGAGGTCTCCATCACCAGTGCCCTGCACAGGAGGCAGGGATCTGTTTAATCTAGACCACTGTGCAGAGAAAAAAAATCATTGGGAAAAGATCCTCTGGAAAGGATTTTTGGTCCCTCACTCCCAACAGGACCTGGAGGGGCTGGAGAGTGGCCAGAGAAGGGCAACGGAGCTGGGCAAGGGGCTAGAGCAGGAGGCTGGGGAGGAGCAGCTGAGGGACCTGGGGGTGTTGAGCCTGGAGCAAAGGAGGCTCAGGGGAGACCTTCTGGCTCTCCACAACTCCCTGAAATTCAGGAGCTTGGAGCCAGGGGGGGTTGGGCTCTGCTCCCAGGGAGCAAGCATCAAGATAAGAGGAACCAGCCTCAAGTTGCCCCAGCCAGGGGAGGTTTAGGCTGGAGCTGAGGAACAATTTCTTGCCCACTGTCAAGGGTTGCCCAGGCGTGTCCCAGGCTGCCCAGGGCAGGGGTGGAGTCCCCCTGATCCCTGGAGGGGTTTCCAAGCCGTGGAGATGTGGTGCTGAGGGACACAGGGCAGTGGTGCCCTGGCAGGGCTGGGGAACGGGTGGACTCGATGATCTGAAAGGTCTCTTCCAACCCAAACAGTTCTCTGATTGTATGAAAGGCAGGGTCGCATCCCTGCTCCCCAATCTCCTTTGATGTGGGCATCGCTGCCTTCCATGTCTTCTTGCCCTTGTGTCCTGGGCATCACCTCCAGCCCAAGTCCCTTGGCCAGGCAAGGCCAGGAGGAGGCAGGAGGAGCAGGCGCGGAGCAGCCCCTCTGTCCCTGTTGCCTCCCCGGGATGAATGATTGCCAAGCGAGCGCTTCGCCTGCTGAGCAGAATTTTAATCGAGTCTCATGTACCGGCTCCCGGTCGCAGATACCCAACGAGCAGATCACAGCCCCTCGGAAAGGAGCACAAAGCAGATTGTCACGCAGAGTAATCCTATTTGTGCCTTGATAAAGATTCCTTCCTTTCCCTCTCCCACTCCTTCTCCATCTCTCCCTTTTTTCAGCTGCTGCTCTGCAGGCAGGTAGAGGGGTGGCTGCTTCTTTCCAGGAGCCTTTTAGCATTCAGGTGGAGTCGTGGGTTTATAACACTGGGATCGCATTTAATAGAGAGAGAGAGAGAGAGAGGACTGGAAGAGGGGAAAATAACACAGAAACAAAGGAGAAACTATGAGGTGCAGCCCAGGAGCAGGAGGAGGGGTTGAGAGACCCAGGAGGGTCTTTGGGGTGGCTCTGGAGCAAATCTCCCCATCCTTGGGATGGTGATACCCAGCTGGGCTCCCAGCAAGGTGGTTTGCTCATGTAACTAACATCCCTGCAGACCCCAAACCTCTCCCCATCCCCATCTCTCCAAGCTCACCCAAAGTGTCTCTGCTGCTGGGAATTGGCTAATTGCTTAACGAGGAGTGACGATGGGTGAGGCCAAAGGCAACCTGAGCTGATTTGGGCATCCAGGATGATCCAGGTGCCTGCTGAGCTCGGGGGATTACTGGGATCCCCGTGGCTCTGGCAGCGTTTGTGCTGAATTATTCCTGAACTGGATTAGAGGGAGCAGGAGAGAAGGAAAGTCTACTAAGAGCTGGGGTTTGCTGCTTTGCACCCGTTCACCTCCAAGACTCAGGGTGGTTTGGGATCAGCGATGCCCTGGGATGTTCCTCCTCCCTTTGCTCCTACCTGGCAGTGAAGGAACACCCACGGGAAGGTGAGAGGGCAGCGGGTGGCCGGACTCTTCCCTGAGCTGTGCCGGCTCCAGGCAGGACTGGCACCATCTCTGCAGCGCTGCTGCTGCCCTGTGGCTTCAGCCCCTGCCATGATATCACTGCTGAATTCAAAACCATGCCCAGGTTTTGGGCAGAGAGCCCTTGGAACGTGTCCTTGGGCTGCACCCGGGACCTGCTCGAGTGCAGGACAAGGGGACGATGGATGGGGCTGTCTGGGTGCTCCGTACGTCTTTGGTAGGGAGCCTCGTGCTAGTGAGGAGAACTTGGGCTTGATAATTTAATAAGGCTTCTCCATCTTTAAGATAAATTAACATCTGTGGTGCGTTGTGGAGATGTAAAGTGCTGTGTAAGTGTTAAGCGAGGCTTGAGCCGCCGGTGCTAAATCATTCTAATGGACTGCGCGAGGTGCGGCAGCTCGGATTAATTTAAAGGGCTTATTTATAGCCTGGGTGGACAGGACCTGGCAGGGTGGGGTCGGGTCTGTCCTTCCTGGGGCAGGAAGCCAAAGGCAGATCTTAGCAGGGCTGTCTGGGCCAGGAGCAAGGGTTTTTTTCCCTTTTCTTTGGCTTCTCTCATTCTGGGCTCATCCAATGATTAGGAAACCCTTCTGGGGTCTCCCTGAGCTTCAGGTGGTCCCCAAGCCCAAATTTCTCCAGGGACTTGGTGAGCTGGTGTGGCCAAGGGTTGCATCCTGCTTTCCCTGAATGGTGCTGGTGTCCTTTGGCCAGGCAGCACCCAGAAGCACCCACAGCCCCTGTTCTGGCATCCAGGGAGCACGGAGAAGAGGTCAGAGCAGGCAGGTAGTCATGGAACATGCTGAAACGAAAGCTTAGGGTGCTCTGAACCTCTCTCTGCAATGCCCAGGGCTGCCCAGCTCCTTGGTGGACCTCAAAAGGGCTTCCTGGCGGCTGTTCTGCTCTGGGGCTGGTTTCTTTTCTTCCTCAGGAGACCCTGGAGCCCTTCTGTGGGCAGAAATGTAAAGCAGCAGCTCTGCATTTTCGGATGGTTTTATTTTACCCCGTCCTAGATGCTGCTGTGGGTGGGTTTAGACCAGTCTGGAAGGTGCAGAGGAGATGTGTGTCCTGGCATGGGCTGGGGTGGTTTTGTGTCTCCTGTACCCAGTTAAGGATAGAAATGAACCGATCAAAGCTTTTGGGTTGCCACCAAGACCCAGTAGACCTGCTCACCTTCCATTTCATGGTCACTCCTGCATGAGTTGCTGGTCCTGGGTGTCGTGGATCATCCTGTATCTGACCGGTGGCACACACTTCCACCTGACCCACAGTCTTCTTTGATTCCCACTTCCCTCTCCTCCAGAGCAGGGCTTTGAGAACACGAGCAAGGTGAGGGCATCCCAGTGGGGTGGAGATCACCTCTTCCTCCTGACGCTTTGTCTTTCTCCATCCCAGATCCCCCAGATCAGCTACGCCTCCACCGCGCCAGACCTGAGCGACAACAGCCGCTACGACTTCTTCTCCCGGGTTGTCCCGTCTGACACCTACCAGGCCCAAGCTATGGTGGACATTGTCAAAGCCCTCAAGTGGAACTACGTCTCCACCTTGGCCTCTGAGGGCAGCTACGGCGAAAGTGGCGTGGAGGCCTTCATCCAGAAGTCCAGGGAGGATGGTGAGTGGCTTTTCTCCTGGGATGGGACCTGAGAGGGCTTTGGATCAGCTGGGGCTGGAGGAGAAAAGGCAGTGGGTGGCAATGGAGGGATGCATCTGGATGGGCTGAGCTGGGATGTGGTTGCGGTGCCTGAGCAGGGGTGGATGGCACAGTTTGGAGGGTGCCCCCCAGGCAATGTGGGTTTTGGGGCTGTCCTGCTGCTTGCAAGGCCAGCGTGGTGGCCAGCAAGGATCCAAGCTCTCCAGCACGGGTTGGAACGAGCAATCTCCAGCCTCCTCTGCTCTCAGGGCAGGCTGCTTAGTGCTGCCGGCTCCTTTTGGCAAGCATCTCGAGATCCCGTTCCCTGCTCGCCAGGAGACCTCACATCCTCCGAGCTGCTCTAACCTCCTCCCTCGGCGGCTGAGCCACGGTGCTGGGCACATTCCAGAAGAAAAGACTTTTACAAATACTCCCAGGTTTTAGCAGAAAATAAACTTGGCACCAGCGCGCGCTTCACCCCATTTGAGTGGAATTATCCCCGAAGGCAGGTGCTTTAACTTGTCTATAGGCTTTGGACAGGCGGAAAGTCCATGCTCAGCAAAACTCTTTGGGAGGATTTGTCTGGAGCCAGAAAGCGTTTTGCTGACGGGAGCTCTGGGATGCTTAGTGGGGATTAGCAGCCCAGGGAGCTCTGGAGGAGCTTGTGGGTTACCCGCGGGTGGCCGAGCATCACTCCCAGGAGGGGTTGGGGTGGTGAGGACCCCTGGGTGTTGCTCTTGGGGGTGCTATTATCATAAAGCTCAAGCTACCCTGAGACTCTGCGGAAGGAGCTGTGCAGCACTGGGATCCCTCCTGGCTCCGGCATCGCTTCGCCTTCCACATCGTCACGTGCACGGGGCGAGATGGGAGCTCGAGAGCGTTTTCCGAGGCAGTTAAAACCCTGCAGCGCGCAGGCTGCCGCCTATTACGGGCTTAACTGTATCTGAATGGCACATTAAGTTCTGGCAAAATCGGTGGGACACCAGCCGATCTGGAGCGAGTCAAACTGTGTTATGGCCTTATAAATGGATAAAGGGAATAAAAAACTTCGAGGTGACGAGCTCCTAATCAAAGCCCTATAAATAGGAACAGCGTTAATTCTGTCTCGCGCGCGCGCCCTGGCACCGGGAGCCGGCTGTGCTTTTAATAGGCAGAGAAACCCATCTGGGGATTCAACCTGGAATCTGCTCTTCAGGATTTTGAACTTGAAAAGCAGAATATTTTCACAGGGCTGTGCTTTGGGAAGGAGGAGTGTGTGGGCATGCTTCGGAGCAGGCGGGTGCGATGCTTGTTGTACGGCTGGGCTGGGCTCAGGGTGTTGTTGCCTGTGTGCCCCGTGATGCGGATGTGGGTGGGAGTGGTGCTGGGGTGGCTCGTTGTCCTAATTTGAGTCTAGAGCACAAGTTTGGGNATTCTGTGATGCACAGGCACGCTTTGAACCCTCTCTCCTCCTGCATTAAACACCAGTAAGGAGAGACTGACGTGACTTCTGGCCCCACTGCAGCACAAGAGCTTCTTCTTGGAGCTACCTGTGGTTACCACGAGTGCCTATAACCAGATGGTTAATGAAACGACAGTGTAATTGCAGAGTAAACGAGTGTACGTGGAGTTGAAATGTGCACGTATTAATCCGGGGCTGAGGCAGTCCTGTAATTTGTGTATCCACATAACCCGACGATTATGTGCATTAGTGATAATTTAGTTATCAAAAAGCATAATTCCACCGTAATTGCGGTATGAGAGTGGTGTAAGTGCAGCCCGTGCGTTATCAGCAGTAACGCCGCTTCCCTGCTCACGCTGGGGGAATAGGTTTGTTTGTAAGAGCTGGTGTTTGTCAGCCCGAGCGTGGAAAAGCAGCTCTCGTTTGGGTACCTGAGTGGGCTCCGAGCTGCTCCCTAAAGCATCTCCCCTGGACGGAGCACCTCCTTCAGCCGAGGAGGGCAGCTCCACGGCCGTGAATAATTGTTGGATGGTTTAGGTTGGAAGGGA
>WEIS01068256.1:353-24222 GCA_013389965.1 Todus mexicanus
TGAGCTATTTACAAAAATAAACCCCAAGGCAGTAGGTTTCGGTTTCTGTTTATAAAGTTTCGGAAATAGTTGGTTCTGAAGTACAGGCATCTGATCTGTTCAGTTGTCCTGACCAGCGGTCTTCAGAGTCTGAAGAAATTGCTAAGCGATCCTGGAGATGCAACTGCTGGTGTTCGCATTTAAAGTTAATGAGTTGTAGTAGCAAATCTGAATTTTGAAGGGCTCATAAATTGCCTAGCTCCTGGGCACTGCGTACAAAAGTGAAAGCCACAAGATGGTGCTAACACTCCTTACCATGGTTGAAAGCATCATCAAAGATGTAGTGGAACATGGAACGGCCTGGGTGTAACCAGACAAATTTTCCATGGAACAATGTGTGTATTAACCTGTAAATAAGTAATAAAATCAGCGGCTCAGTTTGGCTGACAGTTTGCAGTTATGCGTTGATTTTTGTTAAGGAATCCTAATGCGCGCTCTGCATGTTGGAGAGAAAGAGGAAGGTGAAGACAGAGAAGGGGATTGAAAAGGTGTTGATTATTTCTGAGGTTCTACCTTCTTTGTGCTTGGCTTTCGACTACAAAGGGATTGATGAAATTACAAAATTGAGAACTAGAAAGAAAACACATTTGTGTTATCCTTGATTAGAATCCTCACTTGAATTTCCTTGCTTTTTAACTGCCAAGGGCAAAATCTGCTGTACCTACAGTGCTCCTGACTGCTTATGAGTGTCTGCCTATTTTCTTTTTATGCTTGTATAGAGGCAAGGACCGTTTTGGGAGGTTTGCTTGGTATTCTTTGTACAGTGTCTTAAAATGAAGTGGAATAGAGATAGCTTTCTGCAGTTTATGACTATCTAATAGAGAGCTCCTGCTGAGGCTTGCAAAGAGGAAAAATAGTATTTGCAGAAATGTTACTTGGGAACTCTGACGTCAGCTGAACCCAAGGAAGGATGTAGCCCAGTTGACAACTGCATAGACTTCTCTAAGTGCCCTAACTGCCACCAACCAGCCTTTGCCACTGTCCTACCTCTCTGCTAGCATAGCACATCATATCTCTCTTCATTAATCAGTGTAATCATGAAGATGAGAGCTTTATCTTTCTTAATTCTTTTATTCAGCCACCAGCAGAATCTCCCAGTGTTATGAATGACAACTGCAAACTACTGTTACCTAAATTAAGGGGGAGTGCAATTTGTTACAGAATGCCTCTCCTGCAATATTGTGTCATCTTTTGCTCCTGAAATGCAGCATATGCATTTTTCTCCTGAATAAAATGAGACTTAATGTGTTTGAAGTCTAAACTTGAAATGACTAAAAAGTATACTGCATTCAATAAGTATGAAGAATTATGTCCACGTTTATGGGTTTCAGGGCCAAACCTCAGAAGACAGATTTAATTTTTGCCCCCCTCTCTCTCCCCCCTCAGGGAAAAGACAGACAGAGGAAGCAAGGAGTAAACAGAAGGGGCTTGCACGGAATTGGAAGTTAAGAATGTAATGTCAACACATAATGAAAAATATTAAGGGAAAAAAGGGATTTACAGCAAGGTTGAAGGAAAGGATATATATATAGATATATACAAAACCTGATCTCGAATCGCAATGGATTTTCCCCACAACATGTGGATGCAAGCCCTGCCACCCCTGGGATGAGCAGCCACCAGCATGACGCATGAGCAGAAAGAGAAAAGGGCTGACCAAGCTTCCTGCCCTCTTTATATAGAGGAAGGCAGGAAAAGGAAGGGAATACATGACCCTCTGACCCCACAGGGTCCTAGAGGCACTACCTGTTCCCCATTTTAATCCTTAAACCACAACAATTAAGATCCTAAAAAGAACATGAAGTATCTTGGTAACATTAGGGTCCTTGCTGACTCTTGGGACAGAGAGTACCATTAAGTCTATGCTTCCAAAGATCTAAATACATGTACTTGAGCTATTTCAAGGTTATGGCTACCAACAAGATTGCTTTTATGATTCAGAGATGTGTAACACTGTTTACTCAAAATTCTGGCTTACATTAAGTGCACAGATCATTCTGGAAGTCCTCATGTTTAAAAGGAAGGAAATAAAAATTGTGGAACTTCTGTAGCCTTCTGGCCTTACTGTAGGATCAAGCCTAGGAGCTGCTGAGCTGCCTGGTTCTGATCCAGCAAAACAATTAAGTGTATGCTTCATATATTGGACTTGAGAGTTGTGCCATTGAAATCAATTTATTGAATTCTCTAATGGCTGTTACCACTTACCAGTGAGAATCCAAAATTTGCTTAAGCACAATGAGATGATAGTTCCTGTTGCAACGTGTATTTAGAAATGCTAACCAAAACTGTTCATGTTCTGTTGGTCAAGGGCATTTAACACTGGCAGTGCTAACACGTGAGTCCATGTGCTTCAGTCTTGTCTTAAAGAGCATCTCTAGAGCTTGAAGTGTCTTTACAGCCTTCTCTTTTTGCTAATATCTCTGTTGAAATTAATTACAAGGCTTCATCTTTCTTTTCACCTAGAATGTGGATATTTGCTCTTTTTGCAGATCTGAGGTTGGCATATTATTGCACAAATTTAAACTGAAATATGATGATGTCACCATTGCTTGCTGCAGGTGCTTCATGTGAACTTAAAGTTGGGAGGGTCTGTAATACACAGTCTCCTCCAATTGCTACTTGGCTAAACCAGACCTGGATTTATAAAATTTCATTCTTTTTGGTTGCCTTATTCTTTCTTGAATATATTTCTGCAGTGTCCGTTGACCATGACTGGTGCAACAAGAATCGTTTTCAATGTCGAATTTCATGTAGATTCCTTTTCTCTGGGCAATATTCTGGTTTTGTATGCTAGTCAGCTAATACAGAAAAGGGTTAGGATGGAGTTTGGATCAGTAACAGAAGAACTGCTTTTTACATAAGGATGTCTCTGTACTGCTTTTTCAATTGTTAGAGAATTGTCTAGTGCTAGAGAATCTTTAAGATTTAATGCAATAAGGAAATATTTAATTAGCTCTTTAAGTCTAACAGTTTATTGATGCTGTGTCGAAGAGCACACTCCTCTGCCAATGACCTGCCTTTCTTTGTGGTCGCTGTACCTATCTTGCATAGTTTATAACCAAAATACTATTGTAAGCTAAAAGAAGCATAAAATTATCTAATATCTTCTTAACTTTACAGAATCAAAATAGGACATTTCCCAACTTTATCTCCAGTAAGTGTATGCAAATAGAATGCTTTTTATTTTGTTGCTCATTTGAGGATATAGTACAGTTAAACCATGAAATGTTGTACCTGTAACTGATACATTCTTGTGCTGGAAAAATGTATTTAAAGGAGGAAAAAAAAAAAGGCAAAGAGAACCTACTAATAAATCTCCATTTGATAGTCATGTTAAAGAGAGTGAACCAGGAAAAAGAAAAAGGCTAATGTTGGAAAACCATAAATAAAACACAAATTTTTAATGATCTTTTTCAATTTGATATGGATAATGAAGCCTTGATCTTTTGAAAGAGAGAGGACATGTGTCAGCTTCAGCTGCTAAGTGGAAAGTGTTCATGTGTAGCACTGCAATAAAGGACAGAGAGCAAGAGCCATATAATTAAAATGGAGTGAACTATGCACACTAGTTCCAGTAAAGACCTTACTTTTTTTTTTCCCCTCTGTCTTTAAAGCTTGGTTTAAGATAACTTGTTTTCTTTCCCATCACTCCTCACATTAAAAGAAGGACAATCAACTTCCAGAAAAAAAGCCCATTTGAAAAATAAACGATATTGTCTACTCTTTCATCTCCCGTATTTCCTTCTCTTTGCTCATTTTTCCTTGCATTTTTATATTTCCTTCTCTTCAATCATTCCTTAATATTTATTGCCTACCTCTGAAAATCTCTTCCTACTGTCCTTCTCTTTTCTGCCCAGCTCTTAGTTCTGTGTACATACTGTGAATTTGTCCTCTCTTCTCTACCTATTACTTTGCTTTCCTCTTTTATACATTTTCCAGGAAAAGGACACTTCCAGCTAGGTGTCTTTGATTGCTCTTAGCCTGCTTCTGCTTGGATCTCAGGAGGAAATAGCTCGAGGAAGCTCCATGTAGTTGTTCCTGTCCTGCTGGCTGCTGCAAGAGAAGTGGTTTCCCACCCCTTGGCTCACAGGCAAAGTGCTTTGCTTAGCTTCTGGCTTCAGGAAGCTAAAAGGTCAAAACTGAAGCTAGTAAGGAGAGAGAACCATGATGTTGCCTGCAGTTCTCAGTTGATCAGGATGGGTGTCCGTGTGCCCACTGAGGTGGCAGACTGCTTAACTGGCTGATTAGGGCTGAGGGGAGAGCAGACCACCATGCTCCAGAGAGCTGGTCTGTGGCCAGCTTCCAGCTGCAAGCCTCTCTTCCTGTAACAGGTGAGCAGGGGACTTATTTGGCTACTGACCAGTAGATTACCTGCTGCTTTGTGCTTGTCTGATCAGTTTTAGTATTTCCACGGCACCTATAGTCTAAGCAATGTCTTTTTTTGGCTCAGAAGTCTGAGAAAAGTTTATTGTGATGGGCAAAAAACCTTGGGTAGAATTCCTAAGTCTACTGATAAGCTTGCAGTTGAATCCTGATTACCAGAGCAAAGGGGAGTCCTTGCTTTCAATTTTAGTTTGTTGGAATCAATGGTAAGGCCCACTTACGCTGCAGTATAAGGTAATTTAACTCAGGATGAACAAAATTGTTTTCAAATATAGCATAATTTGTTTATACATTTTAGAACCACCCTCTGCTACCTCCTGTCAGTTCATGCATTTGCCTTAGATATTCCTGTGTTTATAGAACAAACCCTATTTTGCTGCGGCACAACTGCTGCCTCTCTCTGCTTGGTCTATGTTTCCTTTTGTCTGTTCTTTCCTACCCCCTTGCTTCCCTTCTATCCTGAAAATAAAACTGCAGAGATCATTTGAAATGGGCACTTACTGCCCATTGTCTGCATAGGAAAAGAGAAAAAGTAAGAAAATGCATGTCAGACACCACTCTGGGGTCACAGAAGTAATTGCTGCTTTGCAAATGACAAGTTCTCGAAGTCCAGTCATCTTTCCCACATCAGGACTTAAAACTGCAAACACACTTCATGCACAAATACCTACATGCTTCTTTCTTATTTCTTTTAAATACTTTCCCTGGGTACGTCTTTCTTCCTTGCTGAAAATACTGTCATTCACATCCTTCAAAAGCCTAAGTCTTTAAGGTGAAAATACTGCAGAGCGAAAATAAGTTATTGGAGATTGAATTTGCAGAGAAAGGGAGAGCAGCAGTGCAGCTCCATGCATAAAGATAAGAACATGCTGTACCTAAAGCTTATCAAAACCAGGCTTTTATTATTTATTTATTTTCTTAGACAGATATTACACTATGCCATTCTGTGGATGGTGGGTGAGGGAGGTAGAAACAAAGGTGGAGCCATTATCCAACTATTCTGCAAGGTCACAGGGTACTGTTTCATAGTCAGAGCAGTAATCACACTCCTCTAGGTGATCTTCAGGATAGCAGATTAAACAAAATATCATCTCTTCTGTTATTAGTAGAGCTGATAGTTTAAAACCTGTATTTAGTAAACATCCTCCTTTACAGTGGAGTGAAAAGCATCTTTACTATAAGTTATGAACAAGTAATGAATCTATAACAGTAAAAAAAATCAGCTATATGTTTTGCTGGTTTAAGTTATGTAATAGTCTTGAACTGAGACCACAAGAGGGTGAGATGAAATTAAATGAGTCATTGTTAAAAATAGAATGTGGATCTGAATTAGAAGTTGAGTGTGCTGGGCAGCTCAATACAGGATGCAATTTGCAGTGAAGAATAGATTGTGTCTATAGTATGTAAATTGTCAGTGCTACGTAAACTTGGAGTGATTGGGGTTACTGGTGATTTTAGTTAGTTACTGTAAAACCTGGTTGAAAACGGAAATTATCTGGGAATGATGTGTGTTGTTACAACTGCTACTGCAGGGACAAGAAAAGCATCTGACCAGTCTAGTAATAGGTGCTTCCTCCTACGCAAGGAGATGAAAAGCAATGCTTTTAAATCTTTCTTTGTACTGAATATCATGTGGGGCAAGTGGGGAAGTGACTATGTAAGCCAAGTGGGAAAAACAGAAGTAAAAAGCAACTGTATTGGTACATATAGAAAATCATGAGATCAGCTTGGTTTTAAGCTATTGCTGATTAGACTCTGTGTGTGTGTTCTCTCATGGCTGGGAGGATGTGATGGTTCGGTTTACAGGGTGAGGGAAAAAGTGATCACTGAATGATGATAAAGATGGCAGCAAATTATGACCTCTGGCAATTATTGGGGACCCAATGCTTCAACAAATGTACTGGAAGTCTTCTAATCTGACCCACCACACCAAATTTTAAATTGTGTTCCTATGCAATTGAAAGCTGGAGCATGGTGAACTTGAGCAGTGGTTCACATGCTTATTGCTGTTGTCCAGATGGCTTTAAAGAATTCTGTAATGAGCATTTTCATCAAAGTAGAATAACTAGTAGGAACTATGGATGAGTGAGTTTTCATAATTAGATCACATTGCTTTAGATAAAAAGCACTGTGCATTATGATGGTGTTGTGTGGGCATCGATGTCCTCCACTTGGTTTTATCTGTTAGAAGTAAAACCCAACATAATCACATTTCTCTGATCTTATTTTGCATCCTAATTGTGGGGATGGGTGACGCTAAAGAGCAAAGTATTTAAAAACCAAAACAAACTAGCAGAGGATGTGCTGGTCACCGTGGAAACCAGGGTTTTGATGAAGAGGTTGTAAATCTGGTAATACTTTATATGGAGTTCTGATTACAATAAAGATTCATGGGGTTTTTTCAAATTCTTCCATTTCTTCTTCTGCTCTGTAGTTTACTTTTTAAATGATAGAAAGGAAGAAACTGCAAGATATGGAGACTTGTCTTTAAAGCATAGTAAAATACTTATTTCAGCAAAATAGTAACCTATTTTGCTGAAACAACATTTTCATGTGAGGCTAGAACATGTAATGGAAGCTATGGCAAAGGAATTCAGTACTTAACTCTGTGGGCATGCATTAAATTTAAAGGCCAAGTACTTCAAAGAATACATGGCAAATTCTGTCAATAAAGCATTTGTAGAAATAATGCCTCTTCATTTGTAAACATCCAGGCATCCAGAACAGTCTTACAATCTCAGTGAAGTTATTCATGCATGTCTGCACGCTCTTAGTCCAGAAATACTATGTTCATATAACTTGACAAATCCTGAATTTTGTGTTGTGTTAGAAGTTTTTATTAAAAATATTATTGAAACTCTGTCAGTCAAGTTGTTTCTGAGCTCAGGTATAAGAATCAAGAAGTAAATATTTGAAAAATGAATCAAGAGAAACATCAATGGCTGAAGAAAGATAGCTTTACGTAAAAATCTGGGGATTGACTGATGTAAGCTTCAGTGAAATAGCTTCTGAGACACGTCAGAGTAATATCCGATAAGGTTATCTTCACAGAAATGGGCCCATGAAAGTCTCATTTAATGGGCTCATGTATATAGGAGAACTGATAGATGACTGAGGTGGTTTCAGTGCATATTTTAGGATGTAGTCTCATGAGCACAGTAGTACTGTTCTTGGATCATGAACACATTGTTCACTGCTGTTTAGAGCAATTTGCTAAGTGAATATTAAAATCGTAAATCCAATTCTGAAAAATTGTAGATGCAAATGTTAATGCATGCAAACTTGACTGGCAATATACATGTTTTGTCTTTAAATAAAGAATTTGTATTATCAATTATTATCAATTTTTTTTTTGCCAATGATTATTAAATATACCTCTTCATAGAAAATTAACACTATACTTCTTGGTATAGTATTTCCTGATCAGGTGATAATACTGCTGATTAGAATTGTATCTGACAATAACACCATCTTCTTTTGCTGCTTCCTGTGTCCATTCAAAGCCTCATCTTCCTTTTCAGCTGTGGAAGAGCTGTAGGATTTTGCCATGCCATTCTTTTGAAGCTGATAGAGTCCGTTGAGGTTCTGTAGAATGAGTTGCCCCCCATGACCTATAACTCGAGTAATCAGACATGTTTTTACTTTTTATTGACAGAATACTTTTTACTGGAAGACTATAGTACCTTATTTCATAATTCTTTCAAGTATCTTTATAAGTCCCAGCCATATATGGAGGGGAGAAAAAGCTTTTTTTTTTTCTTTTCTTTTCTTTTTTTTCTTTTCTTTTTTTTTTTTTTTCCAGACTTACTACTTAAAATTCTCTTTGGCAACTGAGGAGAAGTGGCATAGAATGTTGCAAGACTTAGATGTATTTTATTCTTAACATTATTTTATATTCATTTAGGTTTATTCTGAAGCAACAAGATGTATTACATTTTAGGCATGCCAATTGTCTAGGAATTTGCTGCATGCATGATTATTTGCAGATTTCAATATTCCATTTAAAAATGTTTATAGCTGTTTCAACAACAGTGTGTTAAACAGTCATTTGTCTCTGCAGATCCTGTGCATGGCTGTCTTTAAAAAAAAAAAAACACATCCCCTCCAGCTCTGTATTCAAGTCATCTTTACAAAAGCATTTGTTTTACTGCATTTCAGACACTTTTGTGTTAAATTTCTCTCAATCTGTTCCTTCCTTATACACAGTAAAGAAACTCTTGATTTCTACAGTCCATTTGCTTAACAAATTTAGAATATTATATGATGGTGACAAATGCATTCATTTAACAAGCTGAGCTAATTTTCTATATTAATATGTCTTTATCCAGAACACTTTTAGGAAAAGCGAATAGTTAATAAGTGTAAACAAGCCTGAAAATACTAATGTCTGACTGTTCATGTTTACATTATTTAAAGTTATTAGAATAGTGTTTTTTCCTTTCTAACTAAATTAAAATATAAGCATATTTGAGGTCTAGACTTTACATTCAGTCCTATGAAGGGGGCCTTATATTTTTTTAGATAAATAAGCCAATTAATCATACATACTGCTGAGACCATCATGGATGATCTAGCAAAGTATTTTAGCTAATGTGTGGGTTTTAACGTGTGAGTAATCTTTTTACTTGAGTAGTGCTTTTGTATATTTAAGGACTAATGTTCAAATATTTTGATGGACTAGGTCTTGAATGTTCAGTATCTTGGTTGGTGTCCCTTCATTGAGTACATTTGCTCCTCTGTGCTCACGAACTCTGGTTGCACCTTTGCTAGTTGCAGGGAAGCTTATCACTAGGAGACTCGTGGGAGGTTTTACTTCTGAAAACTGTTTTGGCAGCTTAAGTAATGAAAGAATTTAATCTGCAATAGCAATGAAGTCCTTTACTGATGCTTTTAGAACTTTTTGCCAAGAGGCTGGTCTTAATGGTCTCAATGCATTTATTCTTAAGACAATTTGATGTTCTATGATGTTGGGTACCTGCAGAAACGCTCAGAGATATTTAAAAAAATCTTAGTCTTCTGATGATTGACTTTCACTTTCAGACTTTAGAAAGAGTTTCCCTCTTCATTTTATTCAATAACAACTGGCAGCTGTGAAACTCTCTGCTTGACTCCGCTGTGAGTGGAGGGAGGTTTGCTAAGGAAGTTAGTCTGTACAAGAAAAACTTCTCTAAACTGATTCAGTGGGTCACCTGGAAGGCTACTTTTGCATGCTGGACCTGTGTGCTACATTTTTGTTTTGCAGTGTGGTTGATCCTTCTGGAGGGCTGAATGCAAACCAAAAGTAGAGAGTTTTATAAGGTAAATTTATGGCAAATATTCCTGATGGCTCATTATTTATGAAAAAGGAGGATGGTGCTGAGGGCACTGCAACCACCTGTAAAGTTACCTAAGCTTGGAGAAATGATGGCACTGTGTGATCAGAGAGGCTGCAGGGACAGAAGGACCTCACTCCTGTGGTTTTCTATCCTGGAGTCTGGGGATAAGACTTGGAAAATAGTAGCCTCAGTTGTTGAAGAAGAACATGAAGCCAGCAGTGGATTTCCTTCTTTAAGAAAGCAGATGAGACCAGCAACAACAGAAATGCAAGAAGCTGTGAATAAATGTGGGTATGAGAGCTGGGAAGCTTTGCTTGGGCAGGAGGCAAGTGGTTTGGTGCAGCAGCCTCGAGGCTACCTGTAGGGCTCAACTTTTAGAGGATGCAGTCACCCCATTTTTTTCTCCACTACAGCAAAAAAGGTGCTTCAAGAGTTTCAAGTGACAGCTCATGGAAGGATCTGTCATCTTATGAAACAGGTTTTTGTTCTTTTGTTCTCCTCTTCAAGTTTGTCATCAGCAACAAGCCTTTGGCTCTGACAGAATAAATTTGTACTGCTTTCACCTTTTCAATCTTGCTATTAAAAATGAATCCAAATCAAGCTGGCAAACTTAATGTACATTACTCCTCCAATTATAGTGAGTATGCGACTTGGGAGCCACTTGGGAGGGGTGTAAGAGGAGGGGATGGATGCCCTCTGCCAAGATGCAAGGGTAGTTTAAGGACTAGTATCATGAGAGGCCAAGGTACAGGGAGAAACTTTCCTGTCTGGCATAGATTAGTGTGTCCTCACAAACAGAGGTCATGGAAAAACATCTCTATCCTTCCTTGGCCACCTCACATTGTGTCTGAAAAAGATGATCTAGAAGCTGAAACGGCTTGATTTTCATGCTGATCTGTTGAGGCACTGGGGAGACACATGCTGTTCTGGGAACTGGCATTGCAGACTCTTCAGTGGGTTTGTGGCTCGCAGCCCCTCTCTCCCTGAGAAAGTGCTGTGGTGTCAGCAGAGGCATGGTGGCCATGGGGGTTGCTGCAGCATGATGTGCCTTGTGGGAGGTGGAGGAGCAGCAACACGTTGTGAGGAGACCTGTGCCCTGGCCTTGCAGCAATAAACCTGCAGGCAGATCCTCAACAACCTACTTCAGTTCACTTCCACATCTGTTGAGACAGAGATGGCAAAACCACACTGCTCAATGTGAGCACATGGAAGGGGCAGAAACAACTCAGCTCAACCAAGGGAGAGAACATGAGTATTGGGTTTCGCCTGCCTCTGTTAGAGGAGGATAACCACGTGTAAGGGCATAGGGCTATGCTGCTCTGTGTCCTTCTGCACTTAATGTGTTCATTCAGGTTACTGAATAAATATCCTGAAGCAGGACAGCCCCCTTCATAAGGTATATCCCTGGGGACAGGGAGGGGGATGGGCTGAGGCTGGGCTGGGGTGTTGACCTGTAGGTGAGGACAGGATCAAGCTCGGTGAAGGCCATCCACAGGCTGATGGCCTGGAGCACCCTTGGCCCCTCTGTGAGGCTCATGGTGGTGGTCTCCCAGTCACCTTCCTCACTGACCTGACCTGATGCTGGAAGGTGGTTTTGTAATTGCTTTGGTCAAATTCAGGCTGGGATTAGAGAATGGAACTGCTTCATCTAATCAGGAATTTATCATCTGAACCAGTATCTCTGAAAGGTAAAAGGATTACAAATTAAAAGACACTGGGTGGCAAAACCTACCTTGGTTTCTTCCAGCACACTCTGTAGCGGCAACAACCAGGACAGCTTGACCCCATATTGTCTTGGGGACAAGTGAAGTGTGAACACAAAGTTGCTTTCCTGACTTTGCAGACACAGAAGTCGAACTACCTGAAAACTTAGCAGAGTGTTTTTCTGAGGAAATCTAATGAAATTCTCCTTTCCCAGCCCCAGGCAATAAAGTGACTGAAATGCAAGAGAGGATGATGAAAGAAAAAAAATAGTTTTATACTAAGAGTTGATATTCATTATTTGTTGGATTTATTTTCTGCATGTCATAGATGATTTTAGCCAATTGATCAGAGTCTCACTTGGTTTTCCATATCTGTAGGTGAAAAATTATCTTTTTCTTGGCTTATCATTTCTTCTTGCTCTACAGCTACTTAGGATGATCATTTTTTCTGAAGTGACTTCCTGATCATCTTGTTTAGTGTGGAAGTGACCATTAATCTGAATAACAAAACAACTCTTCTTCGAGGGCTACACCAGCACTTCAAATCTACAATTGTACAGTACAAAAATGAAGCAAAACAGCAACATTAGAAAATTGTTGCTCTGAATCTGTGGCTTTAGGACAGGTGGAGTATGTCAAAAAGTTGGCCTGTGGGATTGCTTGGTTTTAAGGAGCCTTTCTCAAGGAAAAGAACCAGAATGTGTCTGGATACAAAACTTCTCCCAGCTTTCAGCAATGTCTTCAAATAGTGTTTTACTTCAGATGATAATAGTGTTTAAGCTGAAAAAAAGAGTAAAGCAAATGGCAGCCAATATTTCCAAGTGTGCGCTGGTCATTAAACAGTCTCTGGTGGTATTGAGGAGGTTGAGGGTGGATCATGATAGGCAAAAGGCATTTAAGTTTGGTTTGTGTTTATAGCCTCTCTTGCCCAACAATCTGCTGTACAGAAGACAATACTTCCACTGAGTGCACATGGGGAGCTGCAGATGGAGCATTGTGATGTATTATTAGTGCCAGCTGGACACTGCTGCTTGCATGATGCTTTAGCAGCAGAGTAATCAGCACCTAAGCCAGCAATCTTTCCACCCAATCTTAGTTCCATGTAATAGCAGCAGTTACCAAATCTTTAAGTAACACAACAGCTTTTTCCACCAGAGATATTCATGCCTCCTGAATCTTCTTTCCTTGCATATAATTTATTGATGTTTCAGACAGCTTACTTAAGACCTTAAGCAACATTATTCCAGATATCAATATCAATTCTTTGTAGCCAGCAGGGGCAGGTTCATTGCTCTAGAAAATCTGGATTTTCTTCCCAATGGTTTCTTTTGAACTGTGTAGTACTTTAAAGGTGAAGGGCCTGGAGAACAAGTCCTATAAGGAGCGGCTGAGGGAACTAGGGCTATTTAGTCTTCAAAAAAGGAGGTTGAGGGGAGACCTTATTGCTCTCTCCAATTACATGAAAGGACATTGTAGAAAGGTAGGCACTGGTCTCTTCTCACAAGCAATTAATGACAAAGAAAGGGAATGGCCTCAAGTTGAAACAGGGGAGGTTTAGACCAGACATTAGCGGGAAAAAAATTCGCAGAAAGGGTTATCAGACATTTGAATAGACTGCTTACGGAGGTGGTTGAATCACCATCCTTGGACATGTTTAAAAACTGCTTAATCGTGGCCCTTGGGGACATGGTGTAGTGTTGGACTTAGTAGAGTAGGGTAAATGGTTGGACTTGATTATCTTAGAGGTCTTTTTCAACCTAAACGATTCTGTGATACTTGGTACTTCGGCCATCTTCCAGGGATGTTGCATCAATGTGTAGCTGTCTTTCATGTTGCCAGCAAGTGTTCAAGACTGAACTATTTCCTTTTCCTCACTACCCAAGTAGGCACTCTAGAGTGGGTGAAGAAAATTTAAATTAAATGTATCAGCAGTTACAATGAAAATAATATGAAAATAATAAATCATAGGTTCACCACCACAAGGGATGTGGATAGGGGGAGGGTGGAAATGAGAACTACACTAATGAATGCAGGTGGAATTTAGTGAATTTTGCTTTTTCAAGCAGAAGTATTTCAATGTCAGTGCCTTTTTGCTTTTGATGTTTTCAGACTGGGGTGTTTCATTTGATATTTTAGGTGCTCTTTTCCCCTAGATTAAGCTTCTAGGCATGTGACGGATCTCCCCAAACTTCCTTGACTGGTCCTGTGTGTCTGAACAGCAGCTTTCTGATCAGATGCAGGACATATTGCGTTGCACATTTGGCTTTGTAGTACCCTGAGGTTATTAGTTTCCCCACCAGACTCCCAGGAGAGGTGCCAAAGGTGGATTGCCAGAGCACAGTGTTACACTACAAACATTATTTATCAAGGTCTTTTTTGCTGTTCTAAAAATATATTTTGAAAATTTGAAAACCAGTTGACAAACACTTTTTTCAAAATTATTTTTCCCCCCACATTAAAAAAAAAAAGAAGTCTAAATTAAGGGAGAGATGGGAAAGGGGAGAATCAATGCAAGGGTTTCTTAAGCCAGCAACTAAATAAAGAAATTGTCTGCTTCAGACCAGGTAGCTTATGCTGTCCCATAACAATTCTTAATTAAGCCAGAAGAACCTGTAAAATATTGCAAATACCATAGAAAACATTTTTTCTTTGTTTTTTTGGTGTTGTTTTTTTTTCCCCTCACTGTAACTCTTTAGTTTACCTGTCAATCTGAAGAAACAGTTGTGTTGACATCTTCAGGCTCTTGCCTTTTTATGACTTTCTACACTGGAGAATCAACAATGGTCTAAAAATATTAAATTGTGTATTTTAGTTCATACATTTTTATGTGTCGCTGTAGTATAGATAGGGATGGTCACCACAAAATATCAAGTTTGTCGCAAACAGATATTCATTTTATTACATCTTATCCATTATATTAATTCTTAAGTGCCATGTTATATCAGTTATTTCTTGGTGGGGAATCAGTTCTTTTGAGGTCGTTTCAAAACAACTTTTACACGGAGGTGTGAACTGCTATTAAGAGGTTATTTTTCAGTACTATTGTTAGAAGCTGGCAGTATTTATGAATGTGACCTGCAGTGATGCATTTATAAGTACTTATAGCTGCTTCATAATTTCTCTCTTCATTTCCACTTGCAAGTATTGCAGAGATCCAACAGGATTGTTAACAGTGACATTTCTAGAATTTCTTTTTCTTACAGAAAAATCCATTAAAAGTTGGAAAACTCAAGTAAATCATGAGTCTTCATGGTTAATTTATGTCTACTGCATTCCTAACACTTCAAAGGTTGAATGTCTGAAAGTGGAGCAAGTTTAAATGGTGTGTGCTTCTGAATGAGCTGAAATAATGGACTAACTAAATAGGTAGTAAGTTAATTTTAAAAATTTCCCATTCTGGGAAATCACTTAAAAAATAATGTTATTACTATTTCTATGATACACTTGAAATATTTCTATAGAAGAACCCCCCCTTTAAACTTCAAAAAAGGACTATGATATGGGGAATTCATCCCAGCCTCAGTAGGTCTGGCAGTATTTAAAAGGCGATTGTAAGATGGAGCCACCTCCCAGAGTCTGATCAGCCAATTTTTGAAACTTCTCAATGTGGGGCCTTTTATGTGGGTCCTTGCTGGGAGGAAGAACCCAGGATAAAAATGTGTTTTGATTCTGCCTGAACTACCAGTTAAAGGTGTTCAGGCTCTTTGATTATATTACATATATGTGTGTGCGTGCATCAGTGGTTATGATTATGTTTATTAGTGATTATCATTATCAATTTTGCTGTTGTTTTGTTTCTGTTTGGGAGATTTCTTTGGTGGCATCTCAAAATCATCTTGTATAGCCCCCCACTGAAAATAGGGACAGCTTAGATCAGTTTAGATTTTAATTAGTTAAAACTAGACTCATCCATTAGTAAAGGAATGTTAAACCTCAAATCAAGAGTTAATAAAATACTTTGTCTCTTCACAGAGATCATGCTATGTTTTATTTTAAATGATTCTTCACCTAAACCTCTTAATTGTTAGCAGTGAAGTTGACAGGTGTTTACATCCTCAGCAAACCTTTACGACTGTAAACTCTCAAATACTTGTCACTCACGTGCATGTGTGTGCATATATCTCCTGATTGATAATAGGTTTTTGTTTGCTTTATTGTATAGGGGTGTCTGACCCCAGTGGACCTGTCCTCCAGATCTCAATAGCCTGTCTATGGCATCTGATGCTTTCTCCCGTATCTTGGTGCTACGTTATTAACACTTTGCTTGCAACTCCTCTCGCCACCTATTTTGCAAATTGCAGTAGAAGTAGGACTGGATGAAGTGATGAAACTGTATCACAGAACCAAAGATGCATTGGATACAGGACACTATTTACCAGGTGATGCTTTACTGGAGCCATTCGGATATGTCTACCCATGTTGTGTCTTTTCTTTCTGCTTCAGTGTTAACTTTAGTTTGTGTTTCTGCTTTCATGAAGATGAATGAGTAGTGTACGACACTTCTGATTTGACTAATGGTCTGGCACAACTCTAAGCCACCTGTGTTAACAGTAGACTGGAATGCCCTCATGAGTGTCTGGGGGCCTCTCTGTTCCTGGCATCTGGCTTTGTTTCAAATGAACCGCAAACTTTTCTGTTTGCATTGACAGTGAAGTACAAAGATGCGTGGCAAAATCACTTCCTGGACTTTTAAAGGAAAATCCTTAATATTTGATTTTGAGCAGATCATTTCCTATCCATTTGTTCTAGGTTTAGAATAGATAGAAGCATAATTACTTTATTTAGAACAGAAGTAATTTTTTGAGCTATCATATTTGTTTTATTGTTAGAAGTTTAATTTTATTAGTTAAGGTAATAGAAATAAATTCAATATTCTGTACCATTAAATTTTGATCTGTTAGTAGTGTTTGTTTCATGTGTTACAACACTTATGTCTTGATAAGATCCATGATAACTTAACATTTATCGCACAAAATATCATTAATATGGAGTTATGCAGCAGTAGCACAACTGATATTAAAGGCTTAGAAATGGTTAATCATTAAATATTTAGTACTGGTTCCCCACTTTTAAAAGCAACATTAAATCAAGATTTCAGTTTGGTGGGGTCTATGTTCTCTGCTTATACCTACCACCTTTGGCTTCAGGCTGCAATTGTTTTTGTTAGAGCTCCCGTGAAAATGCATTAATAAAACCTATACTTTATATTTTAAGATATTTTACCTGTATAAAATTTTCTTAGTTGGTTTACAGAAAGTCTTATTCTGAGGTCCTGAGTCAAAGACCGAATATGATGCTGTAGATAATGGAACTGGTAATGCAGTGTTTGCTTGGTATGAGTTATGTCCCTCAGCTACCTCTATATGGCTTTGGTTTTACTGTCCCTTTTGAGAAAGAGGTGAGGGAACATTCTTACATTGGTGTAAAATGAAAAATATTGTATATTTATGCCTAAATGTTAGATTTGGGTTTGTCTGGGGTTTTTTACAAATGTGGATGCACAAGTCTATACCCCTTATCTGCAATGAAGGTATCTGTAATAATGTTTCATATGTAGAACAGCTAGAAAATTTCTCCATAACAACAACAAAATCCCTGTGGACAGCTTACTATTATTCCCTAAATAAACTCCTTTTAGACAAAGCTTCTAGAATGCAGTCACAATCATTACAGACTTTCTTCTGCTGAATAATGGCCAAGAAACATAAGCATTGGGGATTTTTTCAGGTTGGTTTTTTTTTTTTTTTTACAAACTACTTTTCTTCCAGGTAATCTGGCTTCATCATTGAAAAGTTCACATTTTTTTATTCTTATAGAGTGAATTTTAGAAGCTCTAATTAGAAATAGAGATGCCGTAATCAGCAGTGGTTGTTTCCATCCATACAGTCTTGTCAGTTACTTGTGCTGCATCCCACCTGCATTTGATTTAAATTTATATTGCAGAAATGAAAGTCTCTCTAAACGATTACTTCTCCCCTTCTCCTCTCTCTGGATATTTTTATTACTTCAGAAATGGCTGTATGGATGACTTAAAAAAAAAAATCTAAGGTAGAAAGTAGTAGTGGTCATTTTGATTTTGCATAACCAACACCTTTTTCTCAAAGTCCATCCTGTTTTTTAGTTTCCTTTCCACCTGAATGTGTAGCTCAGAACCTCCTTTACCCAATTCCAAACAATGCATCAGCAGCATGAGCAAAAGCTTGTGAAACCCTCACATTTCTAGAAAACAAATATTGATAAAGTAATTCTTACAAATTCTGATAAAATTCTTCTTGAATTGATATTGATAATTCCTGTTTCACAGTTAAGAGGCTTGAAAAAGGAAGTAACTTTTTTATAATTATGAATTATTTACCTGAAAGCAACTTAAGATCATTTTACTTTTTCAAAGGAAATTACATTTTGAAGAATGAAATCTTGCTAACAATAATATATTAATTTTATAACTGTGAGATAAAAATGATAGAAAAAATATTTGCTGTGTTGACAGCCATGAATATTAATGTGTGTTTAATACAGTAGAAAATAGGTAAGGTGCCTCTTCCAACCAGGAAAGATTTTACAGTATGTTAGGGGTTGATTTTTTACTTAAAATGTGTACTTCTGTTGTAGAAATAGTATAATTTTCCCTAATAATGTTAAAAGCAGAAATATTCAATAAATATTTCTGCTCCGTATTTAGCAGGAAAATAAGATCGTAATCTGGAATACTTAATTCTAGTACTCAGTAGCTTCAAACTGATAGACCAGAAAATTGTAAACCTACCAAGATGCCAACTAAGGAGAAATTTTTATCAGTGTTCAATAGATCAGTGTAGAGGTTAAAAATCTGATAACTGAAAGCATTTTGATCTGACAGATGAGAAAAATAGCAAAATCAGAAAGCTGAAGGATGTTCAAACTAAGCAGTACCAAGTACTAATTTTGTTCCATCACCTTCAGCCAAAATAAAGCTAGCAGAAACTTCTCTGCTTTTTGTTGCTGTCATCAAGCTCTTCAATACCAGGCACCAGAGCTGTACTGAAACATCTTGGGTAGGCCCACAAGCACTCTCACCGAACAAAGGAGTGGTTTACACATTTCTTACTTTTGTTATACTACTTCATTCCTGTCTGCCTTGTTTAGCTCAGAGCATGGAAATTTTCTTCTGCAAGCAGGAGTGATCCTGACAGCATGGAGAAACATAACACTTGCACCTGTATTACCCATTGAAAATTTAAACACCTGTCCCTGAAATCTGTTTTATTCTTTTATACTTTATGCTGCTGCTTCTCTCTCCTGTCTGCAACGTGTCCTGTTCGTACATACACCTGCTGAGGTGCACTGCTGAACTGGGACCTGCCTGCTGGTGGACACCGTTGCCCTCGTACCTTCCTAAATGAATATTAAAACATGATCTTAGGGCTGTGTGTTGACAGTCTTTCTTCTCTAAAGGGTATCCTGAGATACTGTTTGAAGGTCTCCCATACTCAGTTTCCTGAAACAGAAACTGCCTACTTCACCAAGCCTGTGGTGTGCCAAATAGTAATCTTTCTGCTAGCAATGCAATATGTTTTGAAAGCTTGCTGCAGAGTCTAAATGTATTTTCTGCTGCTGCTTCCTCCTTTTCTTGTGCTCCTTCCTATATTGGCTCTATTTTTAATTTTGATTAGCTATATAAGTGTTATCTGTATATATCCCTCATATATTATTTTGTGTGGTTACTGCCATCTTTTCTTATTTATTCTTTTGGTCTTCTACCCATGCCTTCTGTCTCTCATATCAGTTATCCTGTGTTTTTTGAACTAATGGTGTTTATGAAAAAGGAGGAATAAATATCATGCATGTTCTGTTGATAGCATGAAATGAGACTATTAAAGCCTAAATGAAATGCAAAAAAGTAATGGACCTTCCATTGTCCTGTTACCTGAGGGAAGAAACATTCTTATTTTTTTTAAAAAAAGGATAATTTTGGTTATGACCATCGTGGTATGTCAACCTGCTGTTCTGTGAAAATCACTGCTGCCTGCTAGTGGAATTTGTACGCTCTTGCACTATATTCACACTTTCAAACATTTCAGAACAGATTAGCTGTAATAAATTGCACTTTATATTGTTAGTCTGCACTTCAGGCCATAGAACCCCTGATTTTTTGAAATTTTTTTTTTATCCTCCTTCCCCCAACTTCTTCCCCATAAGCTTATGTTGTTCCCTGCTATATTCTACACTTACTTGATACTGACCGAAGACTGTGGTTATCACTGCTGTGAATGCTTTTAGGGTTTCTTCCCCCACATTCCACACTGCTGAGCCTTTTCAACTTCTTAAATGTGAATATTAGATGGATGATATTCATGTTTACTTTGAAATATGGCAGAAATCCAGAACTGGATGTTTTTAAAATGTTTTGAAAAGCTAAGCATCTAACTTTTTATAATGACAGTGTCTGCTTTAAGTAAATGAAGATTTGCATTCTGGCTTTAGGTTTGCTTCACTTTGTACTGCATTGTGCAGTAGCACCAAAAGAATTTCTCCCCCACAGACTAATGCAGGCATTTGTACTTTAGAATCACGAGCATTCCCTGGAAGTTAGTGTTTAGCTGCTTTAAAGCTGACTGCATAACTTTCCTGTGCAAATTGACTTGATGGGTCAAATGCCTTAGAAGGATTTATCTTCAGATCTTGGATATCTTTATTGCAAATTAAGCTGAGGTCTTTTTTTCTTTTTTTTGTTTTGTTTTGTTTTGTTTTGTTTAATGTCTGATAGTAGGATACATAGCAGCATTTAATCCATTTGGCATCTTGGCAGATGGGGAGAGAGAGACCTTGGTTGTGTATTTTCTGTGGACCTGGTACAATCAAGGGTCTATGATGTCATGTCCAAACCAGTGCTGTCTCTAACAAAGCAGTTCACAGCAGTAGCGCTGTGCTGTAAAATCTCTTACAGACTTCCTTCTCCCTCAGAAAGAAGCTTTTGGAGAGGAAGCAATGGTTAACCTATGTTTTATGTAGAGAAGCTATCAGGTAATAAATTGCAATTTAAATGATGCTAATGTTTAAGCCTCCAAACTTTTCTTGCTTCAGTACTATTGCACAGATGTAGCAAACAGCCTGTCAAACCAGCAACCCAGAATAGCTTGCAGCTTACAAAGCGCTGTTCCTCGGAGGAGAAGACACAGTGCACGAAGCCAGTTTGTGTGTGGGCACAGCAAACCTTGCTGGGGTTAAGCAGCAGAATAGTCCGTCAGTGGTCTCATACAAGCTGAGAACACGGTGGCGGCTGGCACACCAGGCTGCCCTGCGTTGGACAACTGTCACGCTGGCACTACTCAGTCCCTCTGATTGGGTGCTCCCCAGGACTGATTAAAAATGCTGATGCTGTTTCTGCGCTCCTTTCCACTTGGAGGAGAAATCTCTTTTCCCCACCCCCAAGCCCACCTCTAGGATGTAAGTAATGGTGAGAAGATGAAGATGAAAACAGTGCGGTCTGAGTGACTGGAAATACAGCTGTCTGGTTTAGCTGCAGTATTATGGTAGGAGTCGTCTTCAGACTTCTTACCTTTGGTTTTTCCGCACAAACTGCTTGCAGGTTTTGGAAGGCTGTGAAAGGACTTAACCCTTTGTGTGTTAGTGTTTCCTGTGTATCATCATTATTACCTTGCTTTTCCCTGGACAGCTGTGTTCAGAACTTCATGTGGAAATCTTTCTATTGAAGAGAGATAAACAGGATCCTTAATCTGATTCTCTTTGGATCTTTCTATTTTTATGGTAAGTGCCAGCATGTATTGGCTGAGCAAAGCTTCTTTGCTGCAGTGCTCGTGTGCTCTCCCTCTCTTTCTCTCTCCCTCCCCCTTCCCCCGTCTGTTTTTCTCCCCCTATATCCTTAGATAAGCCTCGTGACCTTCACTCACTATCTAGTCATCATTGTAAGCATCTTCATAGCAGCTGTTGGCTAACTGAAATACAAGTTTTCTTTTTATTTTGCTCTTTCCCCTCTCTGACCCGCAGCTCTGAAGTAGTGATTGCAATCTGAGTACTGCCTCTTTGTCCTTGAAACGGGAGGCTTGAGCATTGCTCACGATTACCCATAGCAGCAGTGGGATAAGGTTCTGGGGGACTGGAATTACAGATTTGGTAAAGGTAATTCATTTCTGTAGGTCTGTGCCCCTGTGCTAGAAGGGCACAGAAAACCCCTGCTTGACTAGCCATCTAGAAAACTCTGAATCCCCTCTGTGTTCAAGTGTGGGGCAGATGTTGTTTGAGCTTCTATGGGCTGTCATTGGCATGGGAAGGATGGGCTGTTTGAGCATTTTCAGTATAAACCTATGTCCTCAGATGTTTGTATATTGGACCTTTTGCATCTTACAAGTGCAGACTGCCTGGGACAAGAAGTTACAGAACAGGCAACCTAATAACTCTCATCCCTCTCAGGTCTATAAGATTGAAAATTCTTAGCCTTTTGAGGTACTTTTACAACTCAACAATAGCAAAGAAATGCATTTAAATGTTTGAAAATCTGTGCTTGTGTAATTCATGCTCTAAGCTATTTTAACAGCTCTGATCTAATGAATACGAAAGGTAATTATTTAGTCTAATTCTACCCTTTTATTCTTTCTAGTTTGTTGCATGAGATTTAAAGTAAATACAAATATATGATTTCTCATGGATACATATATTCATTTGCTTTTGCTATGAGAGAACTACAAAAATATTTCCTTTAATTTAAAGGTATTTCATATTGTGAATCCATTATGTGGATTGACTATGCACAGCTCTTACACACTGCAGGAATAATAAAGATTTCACTAAATCTTCAAAGGTCCACTGAAGGTATAGATATAACACTGATCAAACTCATCACAAGTTGGTCTGTCTTCAAAACAAGGCAAAGAGGTGATGTGTTCTTATACTTTTGTTTTACTGAGATAGGATAAGAATAAAGCTTTTATTCTGTCTTTACATTGCCTTTTCTGGGTTTAAGCAAAAGATACAGTCATGTCTGGAAATTGTTTTCTTTATTTACTGTGACTTACACTGTGCCTTAATAAAATATTTTTGCTCCTGATTTATCCTGTAATTCAGAGGATTTTGCTTCACGTGAGCTGTTCAGTTCAACAGAGTTTACGCACCTCCTTCCCCCTGCCAAATGTGTAAAAACTTGAAAATGATGTCATTGTTTTAAACACCCTTAATATCTTTTCTGTAGTAGGATGTAATGTCTGGTTGTATTGATAGTGTGTATGTGTGTTGTGGGGGGAGGACGCCCTGGCTAGGAAATTTCAAGAATTACTGAGGGGAGGAGAGCCTTACATGGATCTCCAGGTAGAGGACTTCATGGTGCAGTGAGGTACCTGCTGCATTGCTTTCTCAATAAAGTGGTAGTGCCCAGACGTAGAGCAGATATTAGCGGTCTAAGTCATCTCCCCCATCAGACCATACATTCTGGCATCATGTTACACTTGCTGGTGCAACTGATCCCAAGACCTGTTCCCCTTCTTGCTGACGTGGTGAGGGCATGCTGCAAACCTGCCTCCCTCGCTTGGAGAGAGCAGGTCTAGCTTGGCACCTCTGCAGCAAAATAAACTGTTTAGAAATATTGACCTCTAGAGCAGTTCTCCCCACTGACCATCGCAGAAAGGCTTTTGCTATGTGTGGGATCTGTACGTTGCTTAATTTTTTGAAATCACTAGTGAAGATGCCTGAGTTTGTTCTCTCCCAGTTTCAGTAAGTGCTGACACAATGACAGCTGCAAAGAAACTTTTGCTGTGAAAGAAGACCAGCAGAGGTCTTGTCAACGCACACAGGGCAGTGGTCCTAAGTGCCTGCAGGTTGTGTGACGTTGCCTTGGGGAGACCAGGCTTTGGCTTTTCTTGATTAAATGTTACAAACAATAGTGTGTGTGCATCTGCACGTGGGGCTGTTCATGGTACCATTTTGTTCTATTCAAAATTATTGTGAACTTAAAAAATATGAGGATTTGCAAAATACATGCACAATCTAAATTATTCTGAAGATCTCAGAGTTAAGTATGGTAGAGCATGTTTTTATTTTTTAAATTACTATTATGAAATCAGAAAATCCTATGCCTTAAAATATCTGCGTTCTTACCTCACATTTAATCAAAGGGACAGTTTTCTTTCATAAAATAACTCGTGTCTAAATAATACTATGTTGCAAAAGCTGATTTTGAGCTGAAGTGCATCATCATATCTTTGTCAATAAAAATATAAAAGCCAAAGTGCATCATGTAATATGCTTTCTAAATAGCCTTGAGGCAAAAGGAAAGGAGGAAAAACAATATTCTTGAAGTATTTTCTCCAGTTTAAACTGCATGAGCTTGCAATGGGATGTTTACATTTGGAACCTGACATCTGTGTACTGTAACTGAGAAGTCTATGCACCTAAAATCCTTGTCAGCACATCCTGTTGCAGGCCAAGGGCTTAAAAAAA
>WEIS01068259.1:0-25114 GCA_013389965.1 Todus mexicanus
CTGCTGCCAGCTCTTTCAGCACTGTTGGGTATATCCCTTCTGGTTGCGTAGACTTGTGCATATCTAAATGGTGCAGCAGGTCACTGATCAACTCCTCCTGGATTGTGGGAGGGTCATTCTGCTCCTGGTCCCTGTCTCCTAGCATGGGAAGTTGGGTTCCCTCTATATAACTGTCCCTGTTACTAAAGACTTAGGCAAAGAAATCATTAAGCACCTCAGTCTTTTCTTCATCTGTTGTCACTATGTGTCCTCCTGCATCTAACAGGGGTGGAGGTCCTCCTTGACCTTTCTTATGTTGTTAGTATATTTACAGAAACTTTTCTTACGATCCTGAACCATGGAGGCCAGACTGACTCAGGTTCTCCAAGGTCTTGGCCACAGGGTGGAGGAAGGGATGCCACAGGACTCGTCTCACACTATTATAAAGGCACAGTGGACTCTGCTGAGGGTTTACACCACCACAACTGAGATTAAAATCTGTCCCTAATGCTGGTAAATGCAAGTGAGCTACTGAGGATTAGGGAGCTGCTAATAACCGATTTTCACTGCGGCTGCCAAACAGAAACATCAAGTAATGCGTGGAGTGGGTGGGGGAGTGCTCCTGGGTTGTCCCCAGCTCAGGAGAAGTCGATGGTGCTACACGTCCATTGCGAAGGAAGCAGAGGGAAATCCTCGGCTTTGGCCACAGGAATCGTCTCCTTTCAGTGAGGAGGAGAAAGCTGAAGTGAGGAGGAGGAGTGGAAGTTTGCAAGGAGGATGCCAAGGGAGGGAACTGAGCTCCTTCTTTCCTCGCAGCAGACAAAGCAGCTTAGCAGGAGTTTGAGTAAAAGGGTTTCTACACAAAGGTAAGGTAAGAATTAGACAAACCCTGGCTTCCCTCATGGAAACAAGCCCCCTTAAATCTGCAGACGAGCTTGTCTTGAAGCTGCCGTTCCAAGCTTGCAGAAGACACCAAGGTCCCCTGCTCAATCACCTCTGCAGCCCCTGGAGGAGAGGGTGACTTTTCCAAGGCATCTTCCCAGCCTTATAGGTCAGCCAGGGCTGGTGGAGAGATGCTGAGAAGACAATTACTGCTGCCCATTGCGGTGTCTGCATCCCCCAACCACGCGCTGCACCGCAGCCCTCACCCTTTCTGGCTGACATCTGTCTGCGGCACCACCAGCCACGTCCATCTCCACATCTCCCTGCCAGGGCCTTTCCGCCTCTGCCCTTTCCCAGGGAAAAAAAAAAACCCACGAGGTAAGGCAGCGCATATGCTCACTGATATTTCAAATCCCCCAATTAACGGGGAGATAATTCATGCATCTAAGCATTAGAAAGGTATTTAAGTCAGAATAAATTCCGCTTCATTATTTTTCCCAGATTCACCTCCTGCTCCCGCGGCTGAAAGGAACTTAAGAGGCAGACGCAAACCAGCTCCTCGGTCCACCTCACCCGGCCACCAGAAGCCACCAACACCCCCCCAGTGTTTGCCCATTAAAGAATTGCTTTATAAAAGTGATTCATATGACTCAGTTCAGAGGATTCCAACCTGAGGGTGCAGCAGGAGAAGGTTATTAAAGCTAATTATCGGGGTATGTCGCTGCATGGATCAAGCATCCCCTTTCTCTCCGCGTAAACCATGTAAAGGGAGAGTTAAAAGCAGCAGCGAGGAAGAAACAACCACCTTTTTTAAAAAACCCCAAACTCCCATTTCAAAGGCTCGCTGGTTTTCATCTTCTTTATAACAGGTTTCCGCATTCCGACAGTTTAACAGGTTTGTGGCTTCTGCGTTCAGCGCTGGAATAAACAACGCTCCAGTAATTGCTGGGTCACTGGTATTTACTTCTATCTTTTGAAAAACAAAAAAAACCCCCTCCCTGTACAGCTGCCTGGAGTGGGCTATACTGTAATTTTCTTTCCTGTCTCACACTAATGAAGGCGAGAGGGCAGAAGGACCAAGTCAGATGGTGAAAAAAAAAAAGGAAGCCCAACAGCCCCGTTGACTTTTGGCACAGTATTAAAGTGAACTCGTACCTGGAAGAGATTAATTGGCCTAGTCTTGGGTGACCTAATGGGGAATAAAGATGAAATGCTAGAAACCCAGTGTATCGTTGCTTTTAATTATAGTGTAAGTGGGTGTGGGGTCTCCAGGTACCACCCCCCCAATAAAAACAACGTGCAGTTTTATGACAACTTCATCTCAATGCAAAAGGCAGAGCCAGGAGGAGGTACAGCACTGCCGAGACACCACGGACAGGGTATTACAAGAGAGGTTAATAGAGGCAGGAAAATCATAGAATCACAGAATGGTTTGGGTTCAACGTGACCTTAAAGATCATCTCATTCCAATCCCCTGCCATGGGCAGGGACACCTACCACTAGATCAGGTTGCTCAAGGTCCCGTCCAACCTGGCCTCTGTGAGAGGGAAGGAGAGGGATGTCCTCCTACCTCTGGGATGTGTGGGCTGGGACACTGTCAGCTTTGAGCATTGCCAAAATCTCCCTCTGCCTGTCCCATAGAATCCCAGCATGGTGGGGTTGGCAGGACCCTCTGGAGATCATCTGGTGCCACCCCCCTGCCCCAGCAGGGTCACCCCGAGCAGGGGGCCCAGCATCGCAGTGTCCAGGCGCGCTTGGAATCTCTGCACACAAGGAGACTCCACAACCTCTCTGGGCAGCCTGGGCCAGGCTCCAACACCCTCCCCACAAACAAGTTGCTCCTCCTGCTCAGCTGCAACCTCCTGCCTTCCAGTTGGTGCCCGCTGCCCCTTGGCCTGGCGCTGGGCACCCCTGAGCAGAGTCTGGCCCCAGCCTCTTGCCCCCCGCGGGCCCTTGAGCTCTTGCTCAGCATTGCTCAGCTCCCCTCTCAGGCTGCTCTTCTCCAGCTCCACAGCCCCAGGGCTCTCAGCCTTGCCTGCCCACACAGATGCTCCAGCCCCGCAGCAGCTCCGCAGCCTCCGCTGGACTCTCCCCAGGNAAATTTAAGCTCTTTCTGCAGGTTGAGCTATTAATTACTGTTCTGGAGTGTTTCAGGACAGTGTCTGTTCACTGATTGAGCTCTGCCATGAGGCACTGGAATAGCATAGGATAATTCATGAATGAGGAACAGGAACCAATGTTTACAGCTCATCAGGAAATTCGCTTCCACAAAAAAGCTCAGCAAAAAGCAACGGAGGTGCTGAGGATTTCACCACATCGGCAACATTTTTCCTGCAAGTGTTTTGCAGCGAGCTGGTAGGTCTCAAGAGTGAGGAACGCTTGGTTTAAATACAAGCCCTTAATTCTGGGGCAAAATTAGCAACATGTTCTTTCTCTGATACATTCAAATGGTTGATGGAAAACAGACAGTTCCTGTGGAAAAGCCCATGCTATAAAAAACTAACTCATTTTCTGTCAGAGAGGAGAAATGGACCAAAAAAACCCCCCAAATCTGCTGTCAGCTCAACCATGAATATGGGGGAAAAAAATCCTAACGTGGTATATGGCAGTTGACTCCCCCACCAATATTGCACGTAGAGACAGGGTGTGCTTCCAGGAGAGAGAGAAGAAAAGACATCTCAGGAAAAAACAGTTCCCATCCAAAATGCTTTAGGTAATAGAAACTGAGCAGAACAGATGTGGGCTGTGACCCTGCATCCCTCCCCACTGACTTCTCACTGCATTTGTTGTCCTTTTAGCTCAGTCTTGCCCTTGTCTAGTAGTGCCACCTGGCTTAGACGGGCTTCAAAAGCCCACAGGAAAATAGGATTGTAGGATCACAGACTGGTTTGGGGGGGAAGCGACCTCTAAAAGTCATCTCATCCACCCCCCCTGCCGTGAGCAGGGCCATCTGCAACTAGAGCAGGTTGCTCAGAGCCCCCAACAACCTCCCCTGCAATGGCGCCAGGGATGGGGCAGCCACCACCTCTCGGGGCAACCTGGGCCAGGCTCTCACCACCCTCAGCACCAACAATTTCTTCCTTCTCTCCAGTCTAAATCTCCCTCTTGTAATTCAAACCAATCCCCCCTTGTCCTGTCCCACAGGCCCTGCTCCAAAGTCTGTCCCCATCTTTCTGCCAGGCCCCTTGAAGCCCTGCAAGGCCCCCAGAAGGTCTGCGCGGAGCCTTCTCCTCTCCAGGCTGAACCCCCCCAGCTCTCCCAGCCTGGCCTCCCAGCAGAGGGGTTCCAGCCCTCCCAGCATTGCTGGGGCCTCCTCTGGCCCCGCTCCACCAGGTCCCTGTCTCTGCTGGGCTGAGGCCTCCAGAGCTGGGCCCAGCCCTGCAGGGGGGGCTCCCCAGAGCCCTGGCAGCAGAGGGGCAGGATCCCCCAAGCCCTGGCCCTGCTGCCCACGCTGCTGGGGATCAGCCCAGGGGGCCAGGGGCTGCTGGGCTGCGAGCGCACGGGGCCGGCTCAGCTCCAGCTTCTCACCCCCAGCACCCCCAGGTCCTTCTCCACATGTTGGAGGATGTCACTCCACACACCTCCAAGGCTTTCAGGGGCTGGTGCTTCTTTGGCCAAGAGCCCTGAAGCCCATTTCAACTAGGAAGAAATCTGAACAGAAGCTGAATGGTGCAATCAATGAGGCCTTAAAAACACCAACGACGCTGTGGGATAATTCAGGTAAAGGGATCACACACGTGTACGAGAGAGAAGATGCTTCCCACAGGTAAAGACGAGGATCTTTCATTACAGACAGTTCCGCGCAACTTGACGTCTTAAATTTTTTACAGCAGCCATGGGCACAGCAGGATCTGGAGATGCGCAACCCGCCACCAATTTGACACCTGCAAAGAAGGCATATTCGGAAAAAGACAAAAAAAAAAAAAAAAAAAAAAAAAAAAAAAAAAAAAAGGGAAACAAGCCACAACTCTGTGATTAGATATATTCTGTGTTGTCTCGTACGGAACCAGGATGCTCGGCAAGCGGCACTGGATGAAATAATGCTTCATTAAGGGCCTTTACGGCCTCCAGTGCCCCAGCCCAGCGGTGAGCACGCTGTGCTGCCGGAGGAGCTCTGCTCCTGATGAGATACAACCCAGCGCCTCGAACATTTGGGTTATTAGAGTCAGGAGAGCAACTCTGGAGCTGATTGCCTCGCTCCAAACCAGCTCTGCATATTTTAGAAGTGACTGAAGACCTCGCTGCTTTTTCTTTCCTTCCCTCCCATGAAGCGGCCGCGTTTGGAGATGACTAAAAGCTCACATTTGAGCTCCTGTTTGTTCCACCGCATCGTAAAGTTTACAGCATGCTGGAGGGCCCTTTTTACGTGAAGAACCGGGCTCAGTGTGGCAGCACATGAAACTGGAGGTTGAGAACACAACCTCCAGTCGAGATCTGCAAGAGATGATGGGGAATTTCACCCAGCGACTCCTGCTCATCTCGATCGCAGCCGTGGTGATGCTGAGCCCGATTTATCATGAGTCTCACAGCGGTTTGTGTTTCTTTCCAGGGTAAAATATCGCATTTCTTTTATCAAAAACCCTCTCCCCAAGCTCTAGTCCTATCACTAGCATATTAAGGGTGTTAATAAAAGTGATTTGAGCGTTAATAAATTAGTACCTGCCATGCTTCATTACATTAAAGGTAACAAGACATCGCAAGGTTGTTCCAAGTTGTTTGACCGAGTAGGGTAACAAAGACCCCTAATCATCTTTGGAAACTCCAACTTTGCACCCAACACAAGAAGAAAAGGGGGAAAGCTGAAAGAATCGGGAGTCATAGCTAAGAATTCCATGAAATATGGGTCACTCTAGCTTACACGTGGCTACTCCTTCCATAGGAACCACCAAGTGGCTCTCTCAGCAGGTGTAACGGTATCAAATAAACCAGATTTCTGGTGTTCAGCTGGAACAATACCACCTGATTCCAGGTCATGCTGCCATCCAGCAGGAGAAAAGGAGGATTTGAGAACTTCCTTCTGAAATCACGTTGATAATTAAGCTGAGCATCAGGTGGAAGGTTTTCAATAGCAGTAACTATCCACCTACTGGGGGCTTCTAAAGAGCCTATTCATCTCACTGTCTAAATGGAAAGGCAACTGCTTGCATTTATATAACTTCTTTATACTCAGAAGGGTCCCAAAGTGCTTATCATTGACTATCTCCAGGATTCATTTACCCAGTCCCGAACTGCATCGATTCCAGTGTGGAGCACAGCGGCTCTTTAACGAGGAGCAGTACCAAACCATGACAATTCAAGGCAGGAGGCCAAGAACAACTCAGTTGTCTGAAACATCTCCCCAAAAGAATGGAAGTTAGGGAAAAGCAACACAGTTAAAATAATCTAAACATTTATCAGAGTTCATGGCCACCACCTTCAATCTTCTGGAAGAGGTTCCTTCAAACCATACAGAGGCAGATGATTACTTTCCCATTTTTGGCTGAAAAAACCCAACCACCTATGTTTAAAAATTCCCATTATTTGCTAGAGATGGAGAATTACCAGCTCTATTTGACAGCATCTTGAGTTTTCTGATTGATTTCCTCGCTAAGCTGTTGACCAGAGCTGACCCAGCGAGGCCTGCAGCCCTGGCTCACGCAGCTCCTGCCCAATCTGCCTGAAGAAAAAGCCATCACCATATACCAAGAGTGACCTGGGAGGTGGCACAGACTTTTTGAGTCCTTATTAGAAAACAGGAAGGGTACATGAGCAGAGACCCCTGGGTTTATTTGGGGGTGGACCAGACATTCATTTATTTTTCAGGTAGATCCTTCACTGCTCTAAGAAAATGAAGCTCGCCGGAGCCACCAGCCTCGAGTATCCAGGCACTGGGTGTCAGACCTTAGTTCCAGCACTGGGAAACCAACTGAAAAAGACCTTTCATATGAAAAGCCCACTACATTGACCTCCAAACACCCCGTATCTCTTAAAAATTCACTGTTCCAAGTAGACAAGAGTGGAGTCACATCTTAAACCTCCTCTTCCCACTGTGGTTGGACAGAAATGCTGTGCATTAGATGTTCTAACCTCCACTCAGACGTGGCTCACCTCCCTCACATGTCACGCCCGAGGACAGCTTGCAAAAAGCTTTCATGCTGCTGGAGGGACTTTGGGGAGAGAAGGACGTACCCTGTGCTCTGCAGGCCATTAGCACATCCTCTGCAGATCTCACAAGCAGGATTAAGCCTCCAAGAAGGTTGGACTTTCCACACTGCAAGGTTTAAGTGCGTGCACATGCTGTGGACCTTTTAGTCCCTCTCCAATCTCTACATGCATCGTTACGAGACATTGTTCAGCTTCTGCTGCAATTCCCTTTCCTTTCTGGCAACCTTTTTAAAGCCTCACAAGTGGTGTGATGCTTCGTAACCCCCCAAGCTCCTCTGATTTGAGAGGGAGGTGCCTCCTCTCTGCACAGACCGCAGATCTCACCCACCTTTTTGCTGCTTGCCCAGGTTGATCCTATATCATGGCTGAGGGCACATAGGGCTGCTCGCTGACCCATGGAAATGAGAGGTGAAGCGCAATTGTGGCCATAACATCACACGGTTCCCAGGCACATGAAGGGAGGGATGGCTTCCACATCACATAACTCTACTAAAATACCTGAAATGTCCACCAGAAAAGTTTGTGACCGGCCACGTTTGTGACCGGCCACCTTAAGGACGGATGAGCGCCCCAAGAGAGTCCAACACAACCCAAGACTTCCCAAAATTACAATGCTGTGCTGGACAGCGGGTCCTTCCCAATGACGCCGAAGGTCTCTCTAAAGCCAGTTCAGAGCTGCTAAGCCCTGGGGATGAAGGTCCCACTCTGAAGGCAATAAATCAGAGATGACAGAGGGATGAGAACTCGAGGAGAATGCACGAGGCAAACAGGCAGGAAAGTTGACCCGTGAGACTGTGTGGGAGAGAGGTCCATTATTTTTTTTGAGTCAGTGCCGTTAATTACTTCCAGGGCTCCAAATAAAAGGCAGCTCTAGGTGAGGAAGCCCGACAGGACTTCACTGTACTTTGTGTTCGGTTAAGCTGCCCTTCCTATGTCGCTCACCTGGTGGGGAAGGTTTTCTCGGACTGGAATGACAGCAGATAAATCACCAGCTTTGCTTGCCAGTGTTGAAAAATGAATTTCGGGGCCCTGCATTTCTCATCAGCGCATCTCCCTTCCCAGCTGCCTCCCCACTGGCACGGGAGGGCTGGAGGCGATTTTAAAAGGAAAGCCACAAGAAATGTTAGCTGGGAAGTGCTGGAGAGACCTGGNTCAACTGGGGAGCCCAGAACTGGACCCAGTACTCCCGAGGTGGCCTCACTGGGGCAGAGTGGGAGAGGCGAACCTCTTTCGTCCTGCTGCCCACACTCTCCTTCCATTTCTGTATCATCAGCAAACTGTCAGAGGGCCTACTCTCTCTCCCCATCCAGGTCACTGATGATGTTGAACAAGACTGGACCCAGTCCTGACCCCCGTGGCTCACCGTGAGCTACAGGCCTCCAGAGATATCGTGCGCTGCTGATCACAACCCTCTGAGCTCTGTCCTTCAGCCTGATCTCAATCCACTCATCTAACCCACACTTGCTGAGCTTCCCTGGGAGGATGTTATGTGAGACAGTGTCATATGTACGCTCACACATGTGCCACAGCCCCATTGTAACACACACAGCTAATGCCAACACACTAAAAAAAGCCTCTTGCAGGCTTCCCACAAGCTAAATGCTGGGGGCAGGTCGCTCTGTATCACTTGTTCAGCCCAACCAGCAACTGCCCGGCCATTCCAGCAGCACAACTTTCCCAGGAGCTGCCTGTCCCCACCCCCCGCCCCCATCAGATCAAACCAGCCACAGTAACGGAGCCAGATCTGCTGGCGATGCCGCAACCAGGTGTTGGAAACAAAAGGCTAAGAGAGGAGCCCCAAATTAGGTCAAATCTGCTGATGAGAGATGAGTAAATAACAGCTGCTATTCCAGGGAGCTTTTGTTCTTAGGGAAAGGAGAGCAGGTAGCGCCGTGGATCTGTCTCCTCTCGTTCCTGCTGAAGCGGAGGTTTAGGCGGTTTCAAAGTTTCAGGGGAGCATAAAAGGAGGCTGTGGGGAGGGGGAGAGAATTTAAACAGCACGGAAATATGGAGCCCAGGCTACGAACAACTGATTAACGGAGCTAATCAACAAGCAACAGGGAGAAGATCGTTGAAAGACTTTCTTTGCAAGCGTCCGGACACGACGGGCTGATGGGGTAGAAAAGCGAATTGCTTTATAACTGGATTTTTTTTTTTTTCTTTGCAAGTATAGTAAGAAAGTGGCTAATAATAGGATGGAGAATATTTCCAAGGCATGTTTTATTATCCACTTATCTCTGATGCTTGCCAGAAGAGACCTGAATATTCCTTCAGCACATTTGAGACTTTCTGGCAGGGGAAAAAGGCTGACGAGTGCTATAAAGTAGGGAGCTGATGAAAAAACCTACAGCACCTGGGTCCCACGGCAGGGATTTCTCGCAGACAGACACTGTATCTCTCTGGGCTTGGGCCCTCCAGCCCAGGGAAATGCCGCTCTCTGCCACCACCACAGGAGGTGGCTTTAGCCGAGTGTCACCGGCAGTTTAATGCCACTGAAGATAATTGGTATTATCTCACTTTCACATCAAAAAGGAGATCCCAAAGCCCCGGTTTTCCCGAGGGATACAGGAAGGGATGCTGGCAGTCATCAGCTAAAGTTACCTGAGTAAAAAGCCCAGAGTGCTTTTTCTTTTTTCATATGGAGGAAAATAAGGTGTCATAAAAGCTCAGTTACACATATCCTGTACCGAAGCATCCAGGAATGACCTGAAAAACCATAAATACCCCATCTCTGGATGCCCCATCCCTGTCCCCATTGCAGGGGAGGTTGTTGGGGGCTCTGAGCAACCTGCTCTAGTTGCAGATGTTCCTGCTCCCTGCAGAGGGGTTGGATGAGATGAGCTTGAAAGGTCCCTTCAATCCAAACCAGTGTATGATTCTGAGATCTCAGCAGTATCCCAAGAGTAATGAATCTATATGGTGACCCACCAGTCCTCCCCATAAAGGAGAAATGGTGGTTTGGGGCTCATTTCTGTCCTCATACCTGCGCTGTGATCCTACCTGAGCTGAGCACACAGAAGCCAGAGCTGTGCTTTATGCTCTTCATAACACCAGCCGACAACAGATATAGATCTAGATTTTTAGATAAATTTAAAAAATCTCTCCCTATAAAAACCTGTCTTTATATGAAGCATCTAAAAGAATCACTCCACCGAAGAACTTCGCTGTTGATGGCAGCAGAAGCTGTCACTCTAAAAGTGCAGAGATTTAGTGGTGCTGAGCCTCAAGAAATGCTTTTTTGGAGATGCTGCTTCGTGGGCTACGTCCTCCCTGCACTCAGCTCCAGCGTCTCTCAACCCTCCTCGCACCTCATTCAAATTCAAGGAGTTCCTCTGTAACACGCTGAGCACAAGCCTTACCCACCTCTTAGCCAAAGCTTTCAATCTCGTGAGAAATATTAAAAGGCAAACATGAAAATTACAGGAAAAATAACCAAAGGATCGCAACCTGCCACGGGAATGGAAAATCCGATTGGTCTTGAGAGCAGCTGGGCTGATGCAAAATAAAGAGGAAAATAAGTGTTGCTCAGCCCCGTCTCCGTTAAATGTTGTTGTGTTGGGTGAGAAGGGGAAATGAAAATAAAAAGACGGATGAATTCATTTTGGGGAAGCTGGAGGATGCACCACATGCTCCAGAGTGAAGGTGAAGGGTTCGTTCATCCCTGGGAAAACAGGAAGACCCTCGGAAATTGGCTGAGGTGACTGGTGGGGAAAGAAAAAGGGGGTGTTGGGGGTGCTGATGTTTCATTACCTATTGTAAGGAAACTGGGGAGCCCAACTCCCCGCACAAATGAATAGGGGGGAATGGGATTTACATCTCCTGATACACACTGAGCTGAGGGCCTGGCATCAACGGCTCTGTTTAAGAGTCTGACCTCATTCCTGCCGTGTAAACAAGCTTCGAAGGCTGAATAATTATAAAACCCCCTCATTTTTCTTGCAGAATCATTATAGTGGTTTATTATTTTCCTATTCATGCTGCCAATAATAAATCACATTACCCACAATGTTTGCATTTATTACATTATTTTGAGCTCGGCGGAGCCGGCGTGGGTTTATGTTAGCACCACGTTAGCAGAGCTCATGACTTGGTGAATAACTTGGGTGTCCCCAACTGCAAGACGGGGAAAGTAGCCCTGAATTAGCAACACCACCCAAGAAATCCCAGTGTGGAAGGGTCAGGAGGGTGGCTTTGGGCTACAGAGCTCCTGGAACTGCTGGGGAAGGAGAAGGAAAGAGGAACACTCGCGGCCTGAACTTCCACACCGAACACTTCCACGCTGCTTCTCCAATGCCAAACCAAGCCAAGGAACAGCAGAGAAAGCTGAATTCCTCAAAATGATTTCTCTACTCCCGTCAATTGCCCCTTTGCTTTGAGTTATGTAGGTACCCATGAGTGGCCCCCACCCACCAACCTGTTTACAGATGCCACTCTGGGGAAGCTGAAAGAGCTAGAGAAGACCACAAAAACATCAGAAGATTAACTTCGACCAAGCCTACAGCCCTTTTCTAATAACTCATCTGCCCTTTGGGCCATGAAGAGCTTTAATAGTGACACGCAAAGCCTCATTCATCTGTCTGAACTTGAAAAGATCCTCCTTGGAGGATCACCAAGAGAAGCACGTGGGCTGATTGAGGACAACCAGCAGTCTGGAGCCAGAAGAGCTTATCCAGAGTCCAACGGCAGACAGATTGAGGTACCAAGAAGAGAAGGAATTAACCCAGCAGTTAGTAGGTACACACAGTACAGCTATACACAAAGTCCGAGTCTTAGCTCTTGACTTCACTGCTGCAACCAGGGCACCAACATCCCTTGGTGCGAGTGCAAAGGGACTTTGGGACGTGCCTTCTCCGTCAGCTGCCTTTATTCCAGTGCAATTTAGCACTTTGGGTTTGTTTCCGCACGCTCAGCCCCAGGGCTCGCTGCACACGAAGGGCAGGCAAAGCTCCCGGGGCAGCAGCGAGCCGAAGCAAACCGGGAGCCGGCCGGTGCACATGAGAAAAAGGGAATCATATGGTTGAAGAGAAGAGTAATTGTAGTGGAAACTCAAAATCACTTCACTGAGCCCATTTCACGCCGTCGTTCCTGCCCTCGTAAATCAGCGGCGGCAATTTATTCCTAAACAACAACAATCCTGAACAGGGAGGAAAATGAAATAATTGTGTTTTGACCAGCCTAAGACAATTCCTCCACACGTAGATCTGTATTTACAAACACTGGTGTCAAGAGTAACAACGCTCCATCATGCTCAGCATCTACTTTAACATGCCCATCACCAGCCAGAATCGGGCAGCACCATGAGAGCAGGAGAAGCTCCACCTGCAAAGCTTTGCCAAGGATTTAATATTCTTATCTGGCACCCACGGAAACCAAAATAGTTAATCGGTGCTGCAGGGGAAAAGTGATGTCAAAACAGCCCGTGAGACCCTGCCTGTGCACCCGAGCCCCAAACCAGGGCTCTCTTGGTTTTGGCATCTTCCTAGACTGGCCCCAGATAGTCCATCCTTGCTCCTACATGTATTTATATTTGCTCTGCCACTTCTTCTCTGTCTTTGCTTACAAGAGGCCTTACTTAGAACTGCAGAACCATTAAGAGACCATTAAGATTGAGTCCAAGCATTCCCCCAGCACTGCCAGGGCACCACTGCCCCGTGTCCCTCAGCACCACATCTCCACAGCTTGGAAACCCCTCCAGGATCAGGGGGACTCCACCCCTGCCCTGGGCAGCCTGGGACACGCCTGGGGAACCCTTGAACAGAAGAAATTGTTCCTCAGCTCCAACCTAAACCTCCCCTGGCAGAACTTGAGGTTGTCTCCTCTTGTCCTGTCACTTGTTCCTGGGAGCAGAGACTGACTCCTCCTGGCTCCAAGCTCCTCTCAGGGAGTTGTGGAGAGCCAGAAGGTCTCCCCTGAGCCTCCTTTGCTCCAGGCTCAACACCCCCAGGTCCCTCAGCTGCTCCTCACCACACTTGTGCTCCAGACCCTTCCCCAGCTCCGTTGCCCTTCTCTGGACACGCTCCAGCCCCTCAAGATCCTTCTGAGGTGAGGGGCGGCCTCACCAGTGCTGAAGTTTCACACCCCTTGTGCCATACACCATGTACTGGGTTTTTTTAGCCTTAAAGATCTGAGAGACAGATGCAGCCTTTCCCCATCCACCCCCACGTAACAGGAGACACTCAGCTGCTCAAGAAAGCCTTTCTCTGGTGGAGGCATTGCTCAGACCTGCTGCATGTTCCCTAGACATTCACAAACTTCAGCTTCATGAGCTTGCACAGTATGCAACAACCTGCATTGCCTGTGGCTATCTTCTAGTCCTTGATCACAACATAATCAGGTGGCGGGAAAAAACCTCACGTAAACCCACCTTTCCTTCTACCCATCCTCAGGAAGGTGCCTGTTGGTCTCTCAAATCACTCCCAAATCCACAGGGGATCTGGGGCTCCCTCAGCTTCAGTCCTAAGAGCAGCCACATCTCGTGTGCTGCAGAAAAGCTGCCAAGACCCCTTGGCAGAGGCAGGTGTGGTACATTTGAGTTGACAACTCTCCAGATTCTTCAATCAAAGTATTTTCTAGGAGAATATTCTGCTTTTCCCCACCCCCAAAACAAAACCATCAAACTTTGTCTCAAAGTTTCCAGCAGGAGACCTCTCAGCTCCTTTTCTAGAGGTCTCTACTCCAGATGTCGGATTGTCTTTCCAATCTGTGCTAGGTCTAGGAACTGGAAAACCTTCCAGCCTCCTTCCTTCTTATCCGTGTCACTAATTATTACCTTCAGGTTCAGCCTCATTTTTTTCAGCTGTTTTGACAGCCTTGTTGGTCCATCAATCAGCGTCGCGTAAGTGCTTTTGAATTGCTTGGTGAATCTCGACCAAAGTTGACACGGGGTGATGAGATTCATGGTTACGGGGAAAAAAGAAATGAAGAAAAAACCCGAGAATGACAAAAAAACCCCCAAAACTCAAACCAGAAAAAGAGGCTGGGTGGAGGCAAGTGACCCCTCTCTATGAAGCTAAAGAAAATCAACCTTACCCAACCTCTTCCCTCCTCAGCACGCTCAGAGAATGAGAAGACAGAGCTCTTCTCACAACAAAACCACGGCAGTGGCCATGAAGACAGTGAAAAAGAAAGATAGAGAGATGGAGAAACTTCATTAGCACGTTTGCTTGGAAAATGTAACACAGATAGGGAAGAGCTGCTGGGGGAGCAAACGTCACCTCAACATTCAACTGAGGTGGTGTAGCAGAAATATGCTTCCTATGAGAAGTCTGCCCTCTGAGCCTGCCATGCCCAGGATTTCCAAGAAGATGAAAGACATTTTCAATATATTTTAATTTTTTTCCTTTCTTGAGCCCAAACCCATCCCTCTGTGCCAAGTTTCATGAGCTCCAGGCATCCTTTCAGCAGGGTTTATGAACCTTTGGTGGTTCCTCTGGCTGATGACAAGGACATTGCCTCGATGCTTTGCAGGGACCATCCATGAAGCTCCACTTTGGCGGCACAGGTCTGATCATGCTCAAGTTTAACACTGTGACAAGCTCCGAAGGACCAGGCCATGATGGACAGATGGAGGAAAACATCTAAAGGAAGGTGCCACCCCATGGTTTGCTGGTACACGCTTTGGGAAATGCACTTGGGCTGTCGTTTGGCTCAAAATGGGCAGATGAAATCTGGGCATTGCCGGGAGGGAAACTATGGAAATAAAAGGTAACACCAGTTAGTGCTTCACCAGGTTTACGTAGATGGTGCAGGACAAGAGGAAAACTCAGCAAGGGAGTGGGAAGATGCAAAGCAGCCTTAAGGCAAGTGATAAATACAAGCAGGCTGTTCTCTCCCAAGGCAGAGATGAACGGCTGGACCACTGGCAGCAAGCTTCCCCTGTCCAATTAACATGGTAACACAAGAAACCCTGTTAAATCCAAGCTCTTGCCACTGTCACCGTGACTTGTTTCTCGTTCTCAAGATTGTAACTGCCAGAGCCTGGTTTTCAGCACCCTCGTCACCCTCTCATCCTCACCTTACAACTCTCGGGGGTGTTTTAATCTCTTCTCCAGCGTGTTGAACATTCACGTGGTTATTTCTAGACGGCATTTGGAGGCCCAAGGTCCAAACCCACAATTATCAGAGACAGTTTTGCTTCGTGCACTGAAAACAAAACCTCTTCTCCTATCTCCTGCTGCTCCCCAAAATTGGATACCTTGATAGAGGTGAGAATACTTAGGAACAAACACAGAGTCGTATTATTCCTGTTGATTAAGTTATTAAGATAATTGCTTTGCCAGCTTTGCCATAATAGTGGCTTTTACGAGCCAGTAACGCTGCTCGCTTTATGGTGGCAGGGCCATGTAAGAGGGTGAGATTTTACAGACAGATGACAATCAGCTACATTACCTGACCCGATAATTTGCACTTCTAGAGCCCGAATGGAGCGAAAATAAAGGCCACTGAGTCTTTTCCAATCTGCTTGGTTTACATTCGCTTTGGTTTCGCTATCAACTAAATGCACTCAAGGGTAAAGACTCCTTGGGGACATGTGAAATGGTTCCACTGCAAACACAACATCTAGATTTGTTGCCACGGCGATGCAGCGATGGTTAATAACATTAAAATGGAACACGGGCCCTTTTTGCAGCAGGACGCGGCAGACGGGTGCACCTGCAAAGTCAGAGGTGATGGAGGGAAAGGAAAAACAGAGTCTACCAGGTCTCTGTCTGACACAAGTTGGGGGTCTTTACGCTGGGGGGGCTCCTGCTCTAATGAAGTGACACCAAGGACAAGTCTGCATCCCAGCCAGGATGTAACGACAGTGAAGGAAGCTGGCAACTCTGACTGTGATGGTGCTGAGGTCTTCATATATGGGAGAAATGATAGGCTGGGGCCACACAATTTTCCTCCTGGCCATCAGGACAAAGTTCTGCAGAACACTGAAGTCTCCAGGATGACCTTTCCTAGAGAGTCGCTAGAAAGCTATTACTGAGCACAAGCCAATTTGCTTTGCAAGTCTAAGTGGCAATTTTCCTGCTTAAATACATTCCTAGCGAAGGTAAATGGCTATCAACAGAAAGTTCCTTCTCAGTCCCTCCACAGAGACCTCTCCTCGTGGTTATGAGCTATGATCTTAAAAAATACCGTTGTGAGACACCAGCAGCACAGGACAGGGCTGTTTTCAGCTGGCGACTTTCACGCCCGGCTTTTATTAAGAGGGAAAAAGATGAAGTGATAATATCCGCAGGGGGCAATGACTTCTTCAAATATCCTTATGCAGCAATTCTAACAGGGAGTGAAAAATTAGGAGCGAGGTTTTAAGGTCTCCTGCGTTTTATTCTGAGGAGGTGCACAGGCTGGAGAACAGCAGCTTGTGAAGCGCTTCATGAAAATTCAGCAAGACCTGGTCACAAAAGACAACATGAAGCGCTTCGGTCTCATGAGCTGAAGGGACCGTGGGGGCCGTGCAGAGCTGCAGAACCTACACGTGGGGGACATGGTGGTGGCCAAAGGCATCTTCCCCTCCCAGCCACTCCTGGTGCCTCTTTGCGGCGCAACCAAACGTAGATTAAGCCCTTTAATTAGTCTCTCTCAGCAGCGGTGGGGGATTCCCTTCATTTTGATCACCTCCTTGGTCTTTCCCGTCCAACACCCGCCTCTAGCTGCAGCACGGGATCTCCAGGCAACCCAACAGAAAGGCAGGGTAATAACACCACGCACCTCCGAGGATATAATCCCTCTTATCTATTATTTTGGCCTGACATTTCTGTTCATTAGTGGCACACCGTGTACAGGCTCCGTACCTCTTCACTGGGAACCCACCGTTTCTATTAAGCGTAATTATTTCTCCCCGCGGCTCACACGCTGAAGATGGTTACGGAAAAGCAAGTGGCTGCTACGAAGAGGTTTTCAAAGCTCTCTTACTAAATCCGTGTGTTGTAGAAGCTTCCACAGGCTACCCGAGAGTGGCTCTGGGGCTTTTTGAGGTTTGTGGGCCCATGGTGATCAGCTATTTTGACCTCAGCACACGAGGACTTCCCCACGTTACCATTTCAACCTCAAGAGTGGGATTTGAGCAAAACATCTGGTTTCCACTGAAACTTTGCCAATAACAAACAATTTACTAGAACCCCTGGCACATCATGCCAAGAACTAATTAGCCTCCCTGTTAATGGTAGTGCTTATTTTCTAGCTTGAATTTGTTTGTAAGCTTCACCTTCCATCTACTGGGGTTTATTAAGGCTAGACCAAACCACTCAACTTCCTAATTTTCCTCTCTTGGCATCAAGCTGTCCCATTCTCTCATCTCTCTGCTCTATTTTAGCCAAACTCAGAAGCACAGAGAAAAATCTGGGCAGGCCAAGCGCTAAATTTTTCCTTTTTCTTTTTTTTCTCCAAATGATTCCTCACCACGTTAGTGGCAAAACAGTTTGACCAAACAAGAAAGCCTTTGCGAAATCATTTTCCAAGTGATGGCTCATCCTCTTCTGCCAATCCTGCACCAGAAACTTGCTTTGAAAGGAAATTGGTATTTCTAAAGTAAGCAAGAATTCATGTTTCCAAATGTCGTTTTGTCCTGTCTCAGCGTGTAACTGCTGCTCTCGACTAAAGAGGGAAGCCTAGTATTTCTAGAGGAACTTAAGATGGCCAGAGGTAGAGGAGATAAATTCACCCCTGATGGTCAAGCCTAGAGAAAACCAACATCCATTAGTAGCTCCCTGGCACCGGGACTTGTCTGAGCCTTTTCAATTCCCGGTGTTTCCAAACTAGAAAAAGCCGTTCCCTGCTTATTTAGTAGAATATCTTTATTCAACCCTAAACGTACGCCATCAGCATTAGTTTGATGTATTCCAGCCAGCAGCGACTTGGGGGACCTACTTGAACAGGAGACTTCATGAATATTCTACAGACTGGCATTTGTTTGCCGGATTTGAATATTTCCTAATAACCAGGGAAAATTAAAAAACCACCCCACACACCGAGAGGCCAAGCTCATGAATGCTTTATAAAGCCAGGTCTCTTCTGAACTATCGTAAATGGCAAGTATCACTTGCTACATACAGATATGCAAAAAAAATATCTGGACTTTTCGGCCACCTTCCCTCCGCTGGGAGCTCCCCTTCTGGAGCTGGGTCTGATGGGCAGCGTCCCCCCACTCCAGCTCCCTTCGGTGGGATGAGGAGGTGGCCGCGACTTCCCAACACTGCTTTTTAATGGAGACATAAAATAAATGGCTTACGAGTTGCTTTGTGTCCTACTGGGAGCAGCTGCACTATGGCTGGAGGAATCTCTTCTTTTCGGGGAACTCTCATCAGCGATTATTGATATTTTTTATGAGCCTCACACCAGCATCTCTGAGCCTCTGAAGCAGCAGCGTCGAAAGAGCATTTTATTCTCAGCCTGCTTTCCCTTTTCTCTCTCATATCATAAGTTTCACCCTCTCCAAAATATAACTTTCAATCTGTGACACCCCCAGTACTACTCAAAACCCAGGAAAAAGCCGCTCCTTAAGGTATCTCACTCATTACGGACGCGCACACACATTTCCTTTAGCTCCTCCTCACTGACACCTATTTCAAAAAGACTAACACTTCAGCCTTTTCCCAACCTTGCACAGGCCAAGCCAAAGGGATTTTAATTTGCTCTGTGCTTCTCTCCAACCGCTCAGTCTTCTTGGCCTTACTTATTCCTCTACAAAGTCAGATGCTCGCTATCTAATGTTAATATTGCTTTGTGCTGCAGAAGTACAGGGATTACTCATAAAATCTCTGCTCCTGCGTATTCCGAAGAGTAAATAGTGGGATTTTCAAAGCCTATTTGGCATCGGCCTAAATCTGCCTTTCAAAACTCCTTCGTGACCAAACCAGTTGTCCAAAACACTTCTTTGTTGTCTCAACAGCTTCGTAATTACGATCGCGCTGTCTCACTTGAAACAGATTGCTTCCAGCTCGAGGATTAATCGAGTGACGTACAGCCAGAGTCAGGGAATGCAATTCCTCTTAAAATACTCAGAAAGCACCAAAAAGCTTCAAAGTTGTTGGAGGCAAGCGGGACAGATATCTCCAGGCAGACACTGAAGAATGAATCAGTCACCTGAGATTTCTTTTACAGTCAAAAGAGAGAAATGAGCACTTTTAGCAGGCAAGTCTCCTCAAATGCCTGTTTTCAGTCGAGACAAAGCATCTGCCGAGGTTGCCTGTTTCTCTCCATTAACTAAAAACCGAACCTGGCAGTACAGGGTTCAGAGCTCAGGATTTTAGACCCCACCCGAAATGTTAAACCACCTTTAGTAGTACCAGTGTGACACAAAATACCAATAAACCGCAGGCACTGCCTTCCATTGGAGCTTCAGTTCTGATGTTTTCTCAGCATTTGAGGGATTCTCCAACCCAACCAAGGGCTTATTAACTGCCCCGAGGTGTTATAGAATCATAGAATAGAATTGTAGAATCATTTTGGTTGGAAGAGACCTTTCGATCATCAAGTCCAACCCCAGCATTGCCAGGGCACCACTGCCCCGTGTCCTTCAGCACCACATCTCCACGGCTTGGAAACCCCTCCAGGGATCAGGGGGACTCCACCCCTGCCCTGGGCAGCCTGGGACACGCCTGGGCAACCCTTGACAGTGGGGAAGAAATTGTTCCTCAGCTCCAACCTAAACCTCCTCTGGCTCAACTTGAGGCCGGTTCCTCTTGTCCTGTTGCTTGTTCCTTGGGAGCAGAGACCGACCCCCCCTGGCTCCAGCAGAGAGGTGCTGCTGCAGCCAAATTAACACAACCAGCTACGGGTCAAGTTGCTCCTAGTGCAGCAATTTGATGTTCTAAAACCTGCACGTGCATCCCAATGGTCTCCTGGTCCAGGCTCCCGCAAAGGCAGCAGAGGTCCAGCGGCTGCTGGTGTTGCTGCCTGCTCCAGTTTTGGGTCTGATTTGTTCCACCACCATCCACTTGGAAACCTTTGACTAATTAGAAGCTCAACCCTGAAATCTTAATTCAGCAAAACTCTTCCAGCGCCTGCGGTAGGAGGTCTGAACTCAGTGACCCTGACTGTTGTGCTCCGCAGGGTCGCCAATATGCTGAATAAACAGGTAGTTTAGATTTCTCTGCCTTTCCTTATAAATCAATTTTAATTACAATGACGACGACATCGGGAGCGAACTGGAGCCAAACTGCTGGGCCCATTCTTCTTCCACCCTAACTACCACAAATTAAACGGTGAATTGTATCGTGCTCTGGGTATTGTCATGCAAACGAAGAAAAACAACTTGCTTTTCAATTTCCTCATGCAAATAGAGAGTGAATTGTTGAGACAGAGAATATATTTTGCCATCTCAGTGGTTCTGCGGAAGATAAGAGGAACTGCAAAAGTTTTGCAATTTGTAAGCTGGCAGCTTATTAAATAAATAAGTAAGAACACGGCCCCGAAAAACCAAATGTTTAAATAACATTATGAGTAAACTGTCAAGGTCAGCAAATAATCCGTTTAAACAATCTTGTGTTCCTTTTGCCTTTCCGCAAAGACTACGCTATAATTTATGGGTTTATTTCCTTTTCGAAGAAGTTTCTTCATGCAGTCTCAAACTCCACCAGAATATTAAAAAAACCCGAATAATAATAATAATAACAATAACAACAGCAGAACTTTGCAGCCTGATGCTCTTTGCATGGTGCTTGCTCGGCATTCACAAGCCGGTGTCCATGCCCCTGGTCTCTGATACCAGCACTGTGAAGTTCTACTCCCACCCAATATTTGTATTAATCCAGACAAAGGCAGGCAGAGCAGATCTGCACGTGCAACACCCACCACAAGAAGAAATAAGCTTCTGCAGATGCTCAAAAGAGCCAAAGAAAAGGGAAAAAAACCCAAGCAATTCAGTCATGAACACCGAGGACCAGCCAGGACTAAAGGAAAGCTTGAGAACAGTTACACAAAAGCCTGGGCTCTCCTCCCAAGTCTCCTTACGCCTTTCATCTCCATGGCTCCAGTTCTCAATCCTTCCCTTTTACTCCACATCCAAGAGGAGCTCCTGCTCTTGCAGGAGTTACCTCCACGCCCACATAATTTGTGTGCTGGCTGAAGTACCCAGCCTGCTGCAGGATCGCCCTTTGATGGGTATGTTTTCATGGTGCCACCTGTAGCCCACAGACAATGACACCGTTAGACACCACCTATGGCCATACATCATCTACCAGCTCCACGTGGTTCGGAAGCAGCGGACAGATTGAGATGGTTTCCATGCTGAAGTCACCTCCACCACCTAGACACTCAAATCTCTATTGCTGGGGACAGCAAAATGGGACAAAGCCCCACGTGAGCTTGATCCCTCAGGTGAAGAAAGGAGATGTCTCACCACAACACATCCCCTTGCCTGCAACACCGCCCCTTCTTCAAACCCAGTTTCTCCCAGCTCAACCCAAACTTGCCCAGCTAGCATCGCATTAGCGATCGATAGGGAAGCGCTTCCCTCTTCTCCTTGATTACATGCTCAGTTGCTCCGGCACGCTCTGCCGCTAGGAATAAATTGATATAATCCTTAAGAACAGCCCCATCGAGTCTGGGAGGAGGGAGCCAACGCCAAGCTGCTGACCAGACCTGGTGAGCAGCGACAGGGAGTGGGAGGAAGGTTACCGTAGAGCTGCTGTCAACCCACCCCGGTTGATTGCCGGGGACTAAAAGCCTGTAATTCACAACTTGGGCACGCTGGAGAAGTTATCATTTGGAAGTTGTTGCTCTGCAGCGGCTTGACAGTCGAACAATACAAAATAAATCTATTCACACTGCTTTGGCGAGACCGAATCCCAGGAATGTGCCGCAACAGCAGAGAGCAGTGATAAGTTCTCGTAACTTACAGCAACTCGGGGCTGTCCTCATTACCATACATTATCTTACCGTGCACGCAAGAAACCTTTCCAACGGACTGCGCTGGCGCTCAGCTTTTATTCCCTCCTCTGCACTAAAGCCGAACGTGCTTGTACTTTGTGCAAGCCCAAAGCCCTCCTGATATCGCTGCGTTTGAAGGGCCTGAAAGCTGCAGCGATTTGCTGGTTCTCGGGCCGGTGCGTCGGTGTTAGCAGCGGCTCCTGGAGTCTTGCAAAGAGGATTCGTGGCTGGATTTTGGGCTCTATTGCACAGGGACTCTGCACATCATCTCCTGCCAGTCTTGCTGTGTAAGGTCAGCCTAGATAGGGGAGCGGGATGGTGGTTAAAAGGAGGAGGGGAAACTTCTGCATGAAGGGGAAGAGCAAAACCAAGGCAAAGTTCAGGAGACTCCAGAAATGAAGCACTGAATTAATTCAAGCGGACAGGGAAGGGAACAGCACTCTGCCTGTCAGTGGGATGGGGGATGCACCACTGTTGATGAGAAAGGACGGCAAGACATCTTCATTTCACCTGCTCGTGCTGGTGGAGACAGATGCAGCACGTGTCAGGGTGGATGGACTTCACCGAGATAACAGAGATGCCGATGAAGACGCATCCAGCCCATTAGCAACACCAGCCTGATGTCATTTCTTGCTTCATCATCTCCTACACGATGGAGCTCTGGAAGGGTGAGCCCGTGCCCACTGCTTCCCCCATGAGCCCTACGCTGCTGGCTAAAGCCAATCTGCGACTGGAGACCTCAACTTACAGAAGTGTCCTGTGGGGCCTTTACAGAAATCAAAACGTTGCCTTCGTAAAACTGTCTCTGGTGTCCCAGCTCAGGAAAGCTGCTCTTGGAGGACATTGTGCTGAGCCCCTGCCTGGGTGAAAAAACATCCACTCTCACCCCAAAAAGATGAGCTTGAGTTGGTATGGGAGCTGCAGGCACCCTCCTTGTGGGACTCGGCAGCGATGGCAAAGAGCATGAAGGGTACACGAGTGATTTCCTTACAAACTGGAGGACACAGCTCTAAGAGACCCAGGAGCTCTGTACCTCCTGTACCAGCCCCTTTACCAACCCTGTTTCCTCCCCTCCAGGTGGATTTTGATTCTAGAAAGACCGAAAAATGCTCTAAGTTTGAGTTAGCAAATTGCCAAGCAACAGCTTATCTCCAAAAGCCCTGCTCGGGGAAGGGCTTTTTCATTTTTTCTGCTTGGGATTTAGGGTTTTCTCTCATTTTTCTGTAGAACAAAAACTCCACTCGTGCTGACGCAGGCACTGCCTTCCTCGGGGGGTGGAAGAGAAGCTTCAGGGAACTGGAGGCACCGTCCCTGTGGCCAGTTTAGCACGTGACTTACCTGTAAGAGAGCCACACACAACCAGGAACTGAAAGCTTCCAGCTTATTCCCTCCCACCTAAACCAACTGTCTGGTACCAGCAGGCTGCAATCTCCATGTTTAAGTGCTTTTCCCAAATGGGAGAGGTTAAATTAAGTTTGAGTTTCCTCTCTATTCCAAATCACCCTGCCAAAACCCACAGTGCTGCAAGCTGGGGGAGGGGAGTCTTATCCAAATTCCCCCACCAAGGCACGTTTCTACTCACGCCTTCTACACCAGCAAACTTCGGCAGCTCCCAAACCCCCAGTTCCTTAAGTTTCTGTCGGAGGTGGATTCAAGTGTGGATTTTAATTGAACGGCATCTTCCGTCTCTTGGTGAGGGGATCAGCACGCAGGTAGCGATTCCCAATTTATTCCTGGAGCTGGATGCTCAGTAAGCAGGCGACAGCCGTAAGCGTTTCTTGACAGGCGCTTGGAAATATAATGCGCCGCGGGTTGTGTTTCCTTCCTCTTAATAGGATGCAAAGCTCCGTTTTCAAAAGAATATGCTAACATTTTAAGCTCTTTTTGTTAGTATAAATGATAATGTAGTCAACACAAGGGCCTCATCTCTCCTTGAAGTGAGTATAATTCCTATTTACCTTAACACATACGCATCAGGCTTGGGAATAAACCTTCGACAAGCTCTCCTGGGGTGGGCTGCGTCGGAGGCTTTGCTCCCATGAGAGGAGCTGGTGGAGGAGCAAATGAAGCTGTTCCTCTACTGGATGGGCTCGAGGCTTCTTCAGATTGTACAAGCTACTGCAGCTCCTCCTTTGGCACCGTGTAAAATGAAAGCTTTCAGCCTCGGCAGAATTATATTTTAGTGCAAGGATGCAATGAATAACCTGACGGAAAGGGTGTTGTCCAAGAAATGAGATGATGGTCCAAGGGAAGAGATGAGGTTGATGTCCAAGAGATGATTGCTCATACCTTTGCTACGGGGAAACTACACAGAAAGTGTGGAATAAAGCCAGGAAAGAAAAAAAAAGTGGGTATTCAGGAGCACAGATCTCTACAAGCCCCTTCAGTAACACTACTCAGGCCCGTGGTGCTTACCCACACTTACAGATCAGGATTAGCTCCATGCACATCGGCCCCTCTCAGAACAAACTCATCCCGCTGTCTCTAAAAGACGTTCGCGGAAAAATATCTGAGCAGCACTGAGAGACAGGAAGAGAGGAGGCGTAGAAACCCTACAGGTTTTCTCCTTGTGAGGTTTATGAAACTGCTGTTCTCCTTGTTTTCAGCGCCCGGGTTCCTCATCACACCTGGTTTACATACAACCCACTGACAGATTCAGAAACAAACATGTCTCACTGTTACAGAATTACAAAGGAAGGATCAATTCTACCCTGTCAATCCCCCCGTTTCATTAGCGACTGATTGGGAGGCATCAAATCCTGTCTTCCAAGAGTCAAACCCGTAAACAAGATAACATTGTTTAAAAAAAAAAACCACAACAAAACACAACTGCCAGATGCCAGAGATTGCTACGAGACCGCAGTACGAATAACAGCTCGGGAAATAATTGAGCTGTTCCTGGTGGCGATGAAACCAGAGCCTGGCGGGACAGGGAAAAAAAAAAACAACCCCGATTTCCCAAAGTTATTAGTAACCTTAGAAGATGTTTTTCCCTTACAGGATGAGAAGGAAAAATGGTGCTGATGGAGAAAAGGAGAATTGCTGGGGGGAAAAACGGCTTTCCCCCCTAAATTTTGGGTACGATCTCAAAGCTGAGGAGGTGCTGGCTGGGTTCCTTGAGAAGGATTTAACTCACTCATGTTTCTTCCTAATGCACCAACTGTCATGACTGTCAATTCGGCTCCTTTCATGGAGATTAGGATTCATTTGTAAAAGGAAAAGAGAAAGGAAAAAAAAAAACCCCGTA
>WEIS01068259.1:25161-43999 GCA_013389965.1 Todus mexicanus
AAAAAAAAAAAAAAGAAGACAAAGAAAAGGTATTTAATTGGCAACCGAATTCCTCCTGAAACAACGAGACGGATTCAAGCAAAGAAGAACAGGGAGAGCAGTTCTGATATCTGAATTTTAATGACTCCGTGGCATCCCTATTTGTTATGTATCTGCTTTCGAAATGTCACGGCTGGCTCCAGTGGTAATTACTGAATTTCAACGTTTATAGAAAAGCGGCACATACAGTATGGAGATAATTGCCCAGTTGGATAGTTATAAAGGATCCAGGTTTCCCCCCCCCGCCTTTCCCCCTCCTTCTGCGACTACGGAATTTTGGTAATTATCACTAGAGCCACTTGTTAAAAAATCAGAAAGCAGGTAAACAACAGCCACCAGTGTAGTTTATTCATTAAAATTCAAAAAACACATCATCATATTGATCTTGAAATTACGAACTGCTGCATCTTGCAAGAAAAGCAGAGCCCTGACGCTACGCCAACATTTAGCTCAGCTGTACATCATAAACCAAGACATTTTCCTGATGGGAACTGTTATGTAATAAACACTATGGGGTGGCATTTGCAGGTAAAAAAAAAATAAATCAATTTGTAACCAGGTTATAACATCAGCGATGATCAGGCCACAAATCATGGAGCTTGGGGTTAGAAAATCCACCCGGGCTGCAGCTCTTTCAGGAGTGTGATGCTCCAAAACATTTGGAGGTCACAGAATAGTTTTGGTTGGAAGAGATCTTTGAGATCATTGAGTCCAGCCATTCACCCAGCACTGCCAGGGCTCCGCTAAACCCTGTTCCTCAGCACGGTGTCTTTGCTGCCCTTCTCTGGACACGCTCCAGCCCCTCAAGGTCCTGCTGGGAGGGAGGGGCCCAACCCTGACCCCAGGATTCGAGGGGCGGCCTCCCCAGTGCCCAGTGCAGGGGGATGATCCCTGCCCTGCTCCTGCTGCCCCCCTGGTGCTGCCACAAGCCAGATGCTGGTGGCTTCTTGCCCCCCTGGGCACACCCTGGCTCATCTCCAGCCCCTGGCACCAACCCCCCCAGGGTCTTTCCCTCTGGGCACTTTTCAGCTGCTCTGCCCCAGCCTGGAGCAGGGGGTTGGGGTGACCCAAGGGCAGGGCCCGGCCCTTGGTCTGGTTGAACCTCATCCTTTTGGCCTTGGCCCATTGATCCAGCCTGGCCAGGCTCCTTTGACAGAACCTCATGTTCTGATTTAATGTACACATGTCCTATAGGTACAGTCTCTCCCAAAATACTTCACCATCCACAAAAAGATCACCATGCACAGGTCAGCTCAGCTCCCACTGCTGCCCGTGGCTGCAGTAGCTGTCACCCTGTCACCCACACATCTCCTTCTCCTTGCAGGAAACCTTTTCTCTATCTCGCAGACAGGAAAATCAAGACAGGCAGACATAAAAGCCACTCGATTTCACACGGAGCATCTCTACGAGGGCTGGGTGCCGTTATATTTACATCTCACATGTGCACTCCCCTAAGAGCCGTAGCAGCCTTCAAAGCAGAGACGAAAACGTTGGCTCGATGCAGGGTTTGAGTTCGGCTTCCAACAGCCCAAGGTTGGGTGTTTTCAAAACACGGGATTTTTGGAATGTTCCCATCTTTAATTGAAGCAGCGTACAAAGAGAAGTCACCTGCTTAGAAGTAAGGACGTGTTAGAAGCAGGGGCCACAGGTTTGGGAAGGTAAACACACAAATATATAATTAAAGGAGTTAATGATGGAGAACCTCCCGGCTTTTACAAAACAGTGGTGAGAAAGACCATTCTACACACACAGGAGGTAAGTGGATACGGCGCAGATACGAGTGACAGGGGGAAACTGGAGGCAGAAGAGGATAAGAAGCCGACACCGACACAGTGTTTGCTTTTGCATTTGTGCTCACCAATTAGGAGTATGAGGATTTGCCTAAGTCAGGGATCGAGTCCCCAGGGAAAGGAGGAGAGGAATCAGGGAGCGGACAGATACCGCAAGAAATGGTCAGTAAGAGCTTAGGGGAACTTAAAACGCACAAGGAGCATTAGGGACCAGCTGGTACCACGTGCACCAGGGGTTGAACTAACAGGAGATGCAATGACAAAGTGGGTCTTGGCTTTTATGAATTTCCCTTAAGATGGGTAACAAACGGAATGGAGAGTGCAAGTAGTTGGACACTTACAGGAGACCCACCAACAATCTCTCAAGGGCGCTGTTACTCTGACATCTCTTCCCTAGTGTCACTACAGACAGATAATCTAAGCTGTGAATGGCAATGCTGGGTTTTTGCGGTGGGCAAAGCCACAGATTTCATTGCTCTGACGGCTCCTCTCGAAACCATCTTCCCATCTTTATTTGTACTATTCAAGGTTTAACCGCTCCAGAAGAAACCCACAATCTGGCTGGTTTCAGATGGCCAGCAATTAAATCTCATATATCTTTCAGAAAAAAAATCAGGCCTGATCCTGCTTTCTCAAGTCATCACTCACTGAGACAGTTCTAATTAAATTCGTCTTTATTTAGGACCAAGTGTAAGCTTTTGCTCAACGTAACCCCCCTCTCCAAAACCAGCACGTGATCACCACGGAAGCTGGAGGGGTGCCTCCTTCAATCAAATTCCTATTGCGTGCTGAGGATACACAGAAAAAATCCACTGCCCAGCGACTGGAAGAAGAGTATTTATGTGGAAGCTAATTTTTGAGGGGAAAGAAAGACTTGCGAACGCCCAGGTTCATTAAGAACAGTCAACATGATCTCATGAAAAGCAGATCAATCCTTATTAACTTGTTAGAAGACTTTGAAGGGATTACTTGTCTCGGTGGACAAGCGAGCTGCAATTGGCACGCACCTCTCAGAGGGGCTGGGAGCGCTTGCAAAGTCCAGCTCATGAGGCTCATGCTAATGGTGAGCGTCTGAAGTGCCTGAGGATGAAGGAAGCGAAGAAGTCAGGTGGAAGAAAGAAGATCCACAAGGACGTCTCACAGGGTCAGGGATTGCCTCTGAGATACTGCATGAGGCTCACTAAGAGGCAGGGGGGAAGGAGCAGGTTTTCCAGCCCATAACCTGCAGGATAATTTATTATCTGGCTTGTAACACCAAGTTTTGCCTATTTTATTACACCTCCCAGCTTTCCGTCCAACCCACAGCTCAGCTCAACGACGTTGTGGCAGGACCAAGCACCCTCCTTCTGCTGGTGTCACAGCCAAAACTTCTCCTGAAGTCAAGAAAACAGAAATCTGCTCAGAAAAACTGATAAGAAGGCTGAATTTGAAATATTATGCATACCCAGTAGGACCTCACGTGATGTCTTGGGAACATGCCCCATTGCTCCTCCAGAAGGAACAGGGAATGGGTAGGTAGTAATCGAATAACGCTGCAGAACCTTAATCCTGCTCCACCATCATTCAGGATGAACATTGCCCAGATGAAGCGGTCCAAAGGGATAATGAGGTGTGCGGCGGGGGAGGCTGGGAGCCCGCCAGGCAGTGGGAGGATGTCGCTTCCTATCATCCGTCACCGGTAAAATTGATAAGATTGAGCCACAGGCCTCCCCCTGCAATTACACATTCATCGCAGTTGAGGAATCACAACTGATCTCCTCCAGGAATGAAATCACCACAGTTTTCATTTCGGATGGAGCAACAGGAGACAAGAAGCCTGAGAGGGGAGCTGAGCAATGCTGAGCAAGAGCTCAAGGGCCCGCGGGGGGCAAGAGGCTGGGGCCAGCCTCTGCTCAGGGGTGCCCAGCGCCAGGCCAAGGGGCAGCGGGCACCAACTGGAAGCCAGGAGGTTGCAGCTGAGCAGGAGGAGCAACTTGTTTGGGGGGAGGGTGTTGGAGCCTGGCCCAGGCTGCCCAGAGAGGTTGTGGAGTCTCCTTGTGTGCAGAGATTCCAAGTGCGCCTGGACACTGCGATGCTGGGCCCCCTGCTCGGGGTGACCCTGCTGGAGCAGGGGGGTGGCACCAGAAGACCTCCAGAAGAACCTTCCAGCCCCACCATACTGTTGTTCTGTGCATACAACTCATCAACTTCTAGAAACACCCCTCAGAAACACACCGCAAACTCAGATCTTACTACACAACCAAGACTCCTGCTCTCAGCCCTGAATAAACACCCTAATCACAAGAAAAGCTTCAATCAGAGCTCACAACAATCCCCCAACACAAACCCATGCGATGCTACATCAATGCTTGCGGTACGACTTGTTATCCACAAATGAAACACCACTGGGTGATAATGAAGGCAGATGATTGGGATTTCTAGATGAAGGGACAGGAACTGCCTGGTTACCAGAGCGTGACGCTCGAAGCTGCGATGAGTAAACTGCTGATCGCTAAAATCAGGCTAAGTCACCTCTGGCTTTACTTCAGAGCCTCTATTTGCCCACTGTTACCAGCAACTGGCCGGGATGACCATGGTTGAGGTCACTTTCCCCTGTTTTTCAGCAGACTTGGGATTTCCAGGTAAGGAGGTCTTGACTGTGTTTACCAGATGTCAGGAAACTCAAGGAGTTCATGGGAGATAGCAAGGGGAAAGCGAGTCGTTGTAAGTGGACTGTTATCTTGATTAACTGAGGTAGCAGAGGAGTTGTAGGGGCAAATTTCACCCAAAGGGTTCCCCAGGCGTGTCCCAGGCTGCCCAGGGCAGGGGTGGAGTCCCCCTGATCCCTGGAGGGGTTTCCAAGCCGTGGAGATGTGGTGCTGAGGGATATGGGGTAGTGGTGCCCTGGCAGTGCTGGGGGAATGGTTGGACTCAATGTTTCAAGTTCTCTTCCAACCAAAAGGATTCTGTGATTCTCTGAATTTTTAGCCATTCACCCTGGCTTGGGATGGAAAAAAAGTCCTTCCTGAGATCAGGCTGAAAAAAGCTTAATAATTCTCTTTTAGCAGCTAGAATCTGGGTTGGAAACCTTATTTTACTACCTTTTGCTTGGAAGAAAAGGAAAATGCCAGAGAAGTTTGAAAAGTCTCTTGTTTTCCTGTTCTTTGGTATGGAAAGAAGTGAACTTTCATATTCCCTCAACACTGACTTTAGGTTCGATTTGCTGGGCCAATTCAGATCACTAAGAAAGTCATTTATTTATATATATATATATACATTTAAACAGGGAAGAATTTGGGGCTGACCAAAGACTGACGAAGAAACCGGTGTCTGCCACCCCCAAATTTTCCTTAATTTCTCTGAACAGATGCAAAATCTTTCAAAAACCTAAGAGAGATGTTTGGAGACAACCTCCATAGAAAGGGAGACGCATCTCCCCCAAACACCAGCTCACTTCTCTCGGGGTGTGTGTCAGTAAGAACCTGCCCATGGATGGTTTTGGAAGGAATCAAAGAGTGACGACGAAGGGTGATGAGGGTGAGGGAGGGTGGTTGATGCTAAAAGGGATGAGCAGTTTCGGACAGACAATCAAAACTTCAGGCTTGAGGTCCTACAGCAATTTCTAGCAATTAAGAGCTAGGACAGGACCTGTCTGGAGGGTGGCTGACCCTCCTATCTGCCTGCTACAGAATTTTCTTCCTTTCTTTTTTTATAAGTACCTAATGCTGGCCATGGGCAGGGATGGGATGAGGAAGCAGCTCCTGGAGAGCCCCAGAACCGACTCTAATTGCCGTCCTCCCCGGCAGCTTCAGGCTGATGGGACCAGCAGCACCGTCTGCCCTGCTGCCGGCAGCCAGGCTGCTCCCGATGCGGTGATGTAGTGAAGCAGCTTTCCCAGGGATGTTTTCCCCTCAAAGCCAAGCTGGTCGTCACATAAAATGATCCCCACCCCTACACACTACCAAAAAATAAAGAATATGACCACGTGAGGTAAAATATTGCACCTGCAACCTCACACATCATGCAAATCTCACCTAATCCGCTCTAAAACGCATGGAGGTCTTTAGGAAGGACCAGCTGAAGAGCTACTGGGGGCTCTGCCCCATATACCTGCAGGTGCCTTCCTCACTCCCCCTCCTTTTATTTTTAATATCATCACTTCTCTAAAAATAAAATCAACTTGACGCTGATTAAAGCTGAAAAACCCCAGCAGAGCAGTTTCTCCGTGCGCCTGACTCCAGGGCCCCTTGATCAAATTGTTTTCCTTCTCCCCGCTGATCCCCGTGAACTCTTCGGCTCAGCTCGGCTCGCTCTGCCCGCGGGGGACAGGGCTGGAAATGGAAGCCCAGGTTTTCCCCCGGTGTCGAGCTGTCAGAGGCAGCTCTGGGAGCACCGGTTCTGGAACCGAAACACAGCTTTGGAAATGGAAATGGGAGATTTCTTTCTTATTCTCCTTCCCCCCTCCACCGCTCCGCCAAGTCTGTAACAAGGTGGAGATGGAAAGTGCCAGGGATGGAGGAAAATAGGAGGGAAATGATGTTATTTCAGCTCAACCAGCGGTAGGATGAGGCAGGCAGCGACTCCGAAGGGACGTCTGCCCCTGACCCTCGCAAGAAGGGGCACTTAATGCCCTGAAAACAGGGAAGCTGCAGGAAATGAGTCCTGCCTCAATTAGCAAATTTTTCAGCCCAGATGGAGCAGGATGATTATCTACCAGAACTAGCACTGCTGCCTTCACCTGCAAAAAAAGCCTTAACTCTTCCCTCTCCTCCCTAAATACATTCTGGCTTTTCAGGCTTCACTAGATCCTTCTTTCCAAGCTGATCAAGCTTGTAAAGGAGGTGGGTGAGCGGCTGCAACCGTTACGAGCTGAGGCCTGCAGCATCTTTAGGAGGTTAGGGGAGCGAGAGGAAAAATCCTACATTCTGCTGCCACTGGAAACCAAATTATTCCCCAGCCAACACGCAAAAGCCGCTCGTGAATTAAGCACCTCTCGCTAATCACTCCCACTTGATATTAATCACGGGTACGTTTCACGAGCTGAATCCTGTCACCAGCTCTTGCCGGCAGTTGCCACGTCCCAGGAGCAGCTGCAAATCTTCATTAATAAAATTTTCTAGGTTCGGCTTTGTTTGGGCTGGAGATTGCCACTTCCCATCCCGCCACCCGGGAAGTACGAGGCGGCACCGGCACCGAAAGCTGCGTGCGAGGGGGGGAAAAAAAAAAAGTAAATAAAAAAGGCTGGGAAATTTTAAATGAAAACAGATGTTGAGAAATGCCATTACCCAGCACATGCTACAGTAAAGAGCATTACCATTTCTAAGCGATGGGCCTCGGAAATTGGACGCTGCGAGGGATGTGTTCGCAATTTGTGCGAGGGGGCTCCTCCCGCAGCCCTTCCCCAGGTGGAGGGATGATGGGCACACGCCTGCTGCCGTCAGAGGTGGATATGGAGGTAACTGGGGCAGGGAATGAAGTCGGAGAGACTCCTGCATGGCAGCAAGCAGCAACTGTGGCTGTCTCTTCAAGCAGAGTGACCTCTCCGGTCCAGCAGCTTCAGACTGGCCTTGCAAACTCCAAAATCTGGGTATTCCCTTCACACAGAGACAAGAGTACCCCAAACAGAGCCAGCAACTATACTGAGATAGTGGGGAAACAACTACCAAGCACAGAATGTTGCCCCGAGAGGTGGTGGCTGCCCCATCCCTGTCCCCATTGCAGGGGAGGTTGTTGGGGGCTCTGAGCAACCTGCTCTAGTTGCAGATGGCCCTGCTCCCTGCAGGGGGGTTGGACTGGATGAGCTTGAAAGGTCCCTTCCCATCCAAATCAGGCTGTGATCCTACAATAAGATAGGAAGCAATGAAGACGTGCTGTCAGAAGTGTGTGGAGATAGTAAGACTTTATACACCAAGCTGCAGTTCAGACAAGACCAGATGCTCTTGGGTGCTCGGTCCACGGGAGGAGCTGAGCCCAGGGAAAAGCTGCCACTCCTGAGCCCTTGAAGCTCAGGTCAAGGTTTCAATCTGTGGCCGCAGTCGTGCTTTCAAGGGAGCTTTGCTGTTTATTTCAAGAGCGTCCTCGTGCAATGGATCAGTTCCTTGTCGAGGTCGTCTCTCGCTTGTCAGGTCAGCTCTCTATTCTCCTCCTGGCGTTCAGGATGTCCACGCTTTCAATAAACCGGTGCCTTTACAAGATGCTTTATTAAGACCACTGATGTATTTCATTGTGCCCGCACGCGTGGAGCCATGTCGGTTTTTTTACGGGGACCTGGGTAAACAGCATCCTCTCGCAACACACCAAGCACGCTTTGTTCGGCTCTGAATTAAACTGAAGCGAAGCAGGGAACTCAAGGGTTTAAAGCCACAAACACCACCTTTAAATCAAGGTAATGCAGCCAGGAGCTGTCTCTTCCCACAGCAGTTACCCTGATAACAGGCTCATTCGAGTGCTCTTATCAAGTCTCCTGGATGCTTTGCTCTGACCGTTGCTGAACAGTACCTGTTGGCCATGCTGCGCCGCTCCTGCAGAGCTTCACCCTCCCCACCACACTCTGAAGGTCCATCTGATGAGTAAGACCAGGCCTATAGGACGTGAAAGCAAAGGAGAAAATGCTGCCCACTCGTTTTGTGGGCTGGAAGCGAAAGCTCCGATCCCATCTCCAACAAGACTCTGGTTCCCCCACCACAGCATGCTTCCCTTTGCTGTCTGCCAAATGCTATCAGCTTCTTCGCTTCCTACTTGCAAGTCAAAAAGCTGGGAAATTGAGGAGCAGAGGAAAAATATTTGCTCGTTCTCCAACCAAAAAGCTGGGAAATTGAGGAACAGAGGAGAAATATTTGCTCGTTATCCAACCAATTAGTTGCTGGTAAAGACAGCAAACAGAAGCTAAGTCTCCTAAGCACCACATTTTTTCTTTTAAGTGCTGTAAGCAAGCTAATGACTGCAGAGCGCTGGAAAAAAATACTGTCAGCTACAGCGTTTCTGAATCTGCAAAAATAATCTGGAACTCTCTGGGCTTTTTTGGTCTGAAAAGAAGCGATGGAAATGTCTCGATTCTGGGCTACTGAGCTTTGGGAAAGACATCCCAAAAAGCTTTCCCCTTTTATTGTCCTCACCTAGTCCACCGAGCCTCAGCAGCCTCTATGTGCATCACATACAGCTTTTCACATCATATTTAAGAGGAGCATCAATATTTTCCCTGTATGGGAGAAACAAGATCATTAATGGCCCTGAGGATATGGAGAAGGTCCTCCTGCTCCCCAAGCTCCACCTCAAAGTGGGGTGCATGAAGAAGAGTGTGGCCAGCAGGTCAAGGGAGGTCACCTTCCCCTTCTATTCTGCCCTAGTGAGGCCACATCTGTAATACTCTGTCCAGTTCTGGCCTCCCCAGTTCAAGAGACAAAGGGAACTATTGGAGAGAGTCCAGTGGAGGGCATCAAAGATGATTGGGGGACTGAAGCATCTCAGAAGGAAAGGTTGAGAGAGCTGGGACTACTTCGCCAGGAGAAGACTGAGAGGAAACCTTATCAACGTCTATAAATGTCTAAAGGGTGAGAGCAAGGAGGATGGAGCTGGACCCTCTTCAGTGGTACCCAGCAACAGGACAAGGGACAATAGGAAACAACTGGAAGCCAGGAGGTTCCAGCTGAGCAGGAGGAGCAACTTCTTCAGTGTGAGGGTGTTGGAGCCTGGCCCAGGCTGCCCAGAGAGGTTGTGGAGTCTCCTTCTCTGCAGAGTTACAAACACGCCTCGACAATGGGATCCTGTGTAACGTGCTCTAGGCAAACCTGCTGTGGTGGAGGGGTTAGACTAGATTATGTCTAGAAGTCCTTTCCAACTCCAACGATTCCATGATTCTGTGATTCTGTGAGTGAGAACTTCACTTCACCCTCACCAAGCTCCTGAAGCTGCAACAGTCAGAAGGGTTGAAAACCACCACGTGTACCTCGGACCACCTAATTCCCAGGAGAAAACCTGGGTTGGGGTCATTACTGGTTACTCAAGATGGGAAAACACTTCATTACCAGTTCCAGATTGAACAGCACAAACCCATCCCCATTTCCCACAGGTTCTGACCCAAACGCACACCCAGCACTAACGCTATCATAATCCTGAAGGGTTTACATCACAGGTGTTACCCAGAACTCCAGTTATTTATTTCGCTCTCTCCCCATCCCTCCCAAGCTGCTCCTGTCCCAAAATTGCCTCTTAGATTTTCTGTATACAGATAGTAATAACTAAAATAACCGTGTGGATGGATATCGTGAACCTGGAAGGTAATAAGAGGCAATGACTCCAGTGACTGGAATGAAGGAGAAAGACAGTTAATGAAATAGAGATGCCTACCAACATGTTTTAAATCAATTCACAGAGGCAATTTAAACAGCCGATCCTGTCATCAGGTTTAAAATATGTCAGCTCCGCTACTTTTTTTGGCTTCGTTTCTTTCGGTTTGAAAAAAAAGAAAGAAAAAACTCACCACCTTCTTGGGTTCACAGCTGGAGTTTCGCAGAAAGACAAAAACCTACCGGGACACGAGGGAAGTAACTCCAATGACAGAGTGCCCTGCTTAGAAAATTCCTAATAAATCACGAAAAACAATTGCTGCTCCAATGCCACGTTTGACAAATTGAAAATAAATTGCATCAATTGCAAGAGAGCCAGGAGAGCCCAGTTCAATATTTTCTCCCTCGTACGTCTACAGGTGGTGGGGAGGGGAGATCTGCTTTTAATTTATTTATTTTTCACGCCGATCAATAGCTTATTCTTTTCCGATACACCACGCTCGGTGATAGTTAGTAAATATTCAGCTCTCCAGGTTACTAATGTGCGTGTGCGTGTTCCAAACCACTGCGCTCCCCCTGCGAGCATCGCGTTCTTCAGGCACAGCCAGTTAGGTGTTATTTAAGTGAAATAATTCGGAAACCTCAAGTTTTGGTTTGGAGACTCTCCTCCGCACATGTGCTCCTACACACNGTGTAACGTGCTCTAGGCAAACCTGCTGTGGTGGAGGGGTTAGACTAGATTATGTCTAGAAGTCCTTTCCAACTCCAACGATTCCATGATTCTGTGATTCTGTGAGTGAGAACTTCACTTCACCCTCACCAAGCTCCTGAAGCTGCAACAGTCAGAAGGGTTGAAAACCACCACGTGTACCTCGGACCACCTAATTCCCAGGAGAAAACCTGGGTTGGGGTCATTACTGGTTACTCAAGATGGGAAAACACTTCATTACCAGTTCCAGATTGAACAGCACAAACCCATCCCCATTTCCCACAGGTTCTGACCCAAACGCACACCCGGCACTAACGCTATCATAATCCTGAAGGGTTTACATCACAGGTGTTACCCAGAACTCCAGTTATTTATTTCGCTCTCTCCCCATCCCTCCCAAGCTGCTCCTGTCCCAAAATTGCCTCTTAGATTTTCTGTATACAGATAGTAATAACTAAAATAACCGTGTGGATGGATATCGTGAACCTGGAAGGTAATAAGAGGCAATGACTCCAGTGACTGGAATGAAGGAGAAAGACAGTTAATGAAATAGAGATGCCTACCAACATGTTTTAAATCAATTCACAGAGGCAATTTAAACAGCCGATCCTGTCATCAGGTTTAAAATATGTCAGCTCTGCTACTTTTTTTGGCTTCGTTTCTTTCGGTTTGAAAAAAAAGAAAGAAAAAACTCACCACCTTCTTGGGTTCACAGCTGGAGTTTCGCAGAAAGACAAAAACCTACCGGGACACGAGGGAAGTAACTCCAATGACAGAGTGCCCTGCTTAGAAAATTCCTAATAAATCACGAAAAACAATTGCTGCTCCAATGCCACGTTTGACAAATTGAAAATAAATTGCATCAATTGCAAGAGAGCCAGGAGAGCCCAGTTCAATATTTTCTCCCTCGTACGTCTACAGGTGGTGGGGAGGGGAGATCTGCTTTTAATTTATTTATTTTTCCCGCCGATCAATAGCTTATTCTTTTCCGATACACCACGCTCGGTGATAGTTAGTAAATATTCAGCTCTCCAGGTTACTAATGTGCGTGTGCGTGTTCCAAACCACTGCGCTCCCCCTGCGAGCATCGCGTTCTTCAGGCACAGCCAGTTAGGTGTTATTTAAGTGAAATAATTCGGAAACCTCAAGTTTTGGTTTGGAGACTCTCCTCCGCACATGTGCTCCTACACACACCCGCTCTCTTAGCTTGGCTCCCTCCAAAATCACGGGTAAAGCCAATTTCTTCTCCAGTTTTTATTTCCGAGGGGTGTTTTTCTTTGTCAATAGCCTAGAAGTGTAGATGTAGAATCATAGAATGGTTTGGGTTGGAAGGGACCTCAAAGATCATCTCGCTCCAACCTCCTGCCATGGGCAGGGACACCTCCCACTAGACCAGGTTGCTCAAAGCCCCATCTAACCTGGTCTTGAACACATCCAGGGGTGGAGCAACCACAGCTTCCCTGGGCAACCTGTGCCAGTGTCTTACCACACTCAGAGTGAAGAACTTCTTCCTAATTCCTAATCTAAATCTCCCCTCTTCCAGTTTGAAACCATTATCCCTCGTCCTGTCACTACAAACCCTTGTAAAAAGTCCCTCCTCAACTTTCTTGTACCCCCTTCAGATCCTGCAAGGCTGCAAGAAGGTCTCCCTGAAGCCTCTTCTCCAGGCTGAACAACCCCAACTCTGACAGACAGACTTTGGAGCAGGGCCTGTTGGGACAGGACAAGCGGGAACGGTTTGAAACTACAAGAGAGAGATTTAGACTGGAGAGAAGGGAGATATTGTTGATGCTGAGATTGGTTAGAGCCTGGCCCAGGCTGCCCCGAGAGGTGGTGGCTGCCCCATCCCTGTCCCCATTGCAGGGGAGGTTGTTGGGGGCTCTGAGCAACCTGCTCTAGTTGCAGATGGCCCTGCTCCCTGCAGGGGGGTTGGACTAGGTGAGCTTGAAAGGTCCCTTCAGCCCAAACCAGTCTGGGATTCCACGATGCCTCCATTGCTCACACAAACGAGGTGGATGCGCGGCGAGGGCAGATCCCACCCTGCTGGCTTCACGGATGGTGTGGAGCAGTGACGCCTGCTGACCCCAGGCACTGACGAGACAACGTCCCGCTACAAATCCTAACTCCATCCTTGGGAAAACAAGCAACTCAGCGACTCCAGCAAACCCACACCGAGCCCCCGGGGAGAGGACCATAAAATCACTGCCAGCGAAGAGCTTCGGCTCTCCTCCAGTTCACGCTCCAAGCAAAGTGGGCTTCGCTACGGCCCCGCGAAAAAGCTGCGCCTCTTCCATTAAGAGAAGCATAATTCCGAGCCGCCGAATCCCAGGCAACAAGCCCAAGCAATTGTGTTTGTGTCTTTACTCGGGGTAAGAAATTAGTTATCTGCCTAAAACAAGCCGGCGGTTTCAAATGCCGGAGTTGTGTAATTTGCATGCCTCAATAATGTTTTATGTATTACGCTGCTTATAAGCTAAAATGTACATGCACGCTCCTGCAAATTTAGGTAAATTATGAATAAATTAAATCTTATCTAAATAAACAAGTGTCTTTTTGAAGAGAAATGCAAGCCGTCATGAATATTTAAGTGGACAAGGATAAATCCTCTTCATACAGTGTTACTTCAAAGAGGATTTTAGAGCTTCCTGATTTTTTAGTTAGGGGGAAAGTCAAGAAAAGGGAAGAGGAGGGGAAGGGAACCTCAGGCCCAGCTCCTCTTGGGGGTATCACTATGGAGAAATCTGCCCTTGGAGGGGGAGGCAGCAAAAGCTCTTTTTTTGGAGGCCTGCGAGGGGGTTTTGGGTCATTATTTCCTACCTAAGACTTTGAGAGAGAGTTTGCAGGGAGGAAACTCAAGCAGAGCTGAAGCGTGAAGCCCAGCGCCAGAAAAAGGAGCAGAGGGAGGCTTTGAGGGCAGGGTGGGCGTCGTGCAAATCTGCATCCCCACAACGTGGGGCTGGAAAAGGGGACCCACCAAGTTTTCAGCCTGGTGCGGGTGGCACCAAACAAGGACTTCGGGTGCAACCTCTGGGTTTGTTTTTCTCAACTGCACGGGGAAGATAAACATGCAAATACGAGAGCGAAGAAGAGGCAGGAGATGATCTATCTTATCTCCCCGCCAGCGCCGGATCCCTCCTAATTGCTCCTCGGCTGGTGCTTAGCCCTGCTCTGCCCCACGACACCAGGGGGCAATGCGAGGCTTAATTAACTGGAGTCCGTAAAGAGCTCCGAGATCCTCAGATAAAAGGTGTTATGGAAGGGCAGAGTGTTATCAGCTGGAAATAAACCCTGGATAATCTTCTCTCATCCAGAACTAGATGTCTCTTAATAACATCCCTTCGGCACCGCAGCGGTCCTGATTAAACCCCATCTGGTGCTCCAGCAGGAGCTGCATGGGAAGCGAGAGAGCTGGGGGGCCAGACAGAGGCTTTCCTTCACTAACACTGTCTAGTACATGTCTCTATTCCCTCACTGTCCTTCACCTGTAAGTCTTAACTCCTCCTGATGGCCCACAAATGCCCCACAGGGCTCAAAGGATGGAGATGGGTGCACAAAGGACAAAAAACCAGCTTGCAATGCTCACCTGGTGATGTTCAGAGCCACCACTGAGCCACCAACCTGCCACTGGTACAGGACAGCAGGAGAATATTAATTTTATGTGTTCTTGGGAACGGACAAAGGGAGAAATGATCTGAGTTTTTACCTGGTGCCTTGGAGAAAGTGTAGCCAATTTTATTTGGGGAATAAAGGACCTGGAGAGGTGGAGTCTGGTGTAGGACATGGAGGTTGACCTGCATTGATGTTGGGTCTAAAGCAATTGCAGGCTGAAGCTGTTGGCCCTCAGGCACATGTGAAATAGCTCTGGGTGACTCATCATAGAATTAGAATGGTTTGGATTGGAAGGGACCTTTAAAGGCCATCTAGTCCAACCTCCCTGCAGGGAGCAGGGGTATCTGCAACCAGGGCAGGTTGCTCAGAGCCCCATCAAGCCTGACCTTGAATGCGCCCAGGGATGGGGCATCCACCACCTCCCTGGGCAACCTGTTCCAGTGTTCCATCACCCTCATAATAAAGAACTTCTTCCTAAAGACTGGCTCCATCTCCCAACAGAAAGTATCATCGCTGATAAGTCTGGCCAGGGACCTCCTCCTCAAGCCAAAGGTGGGCACAAAGAAAGGAGCAGCTGATACCAAGAGCTGGATGAGGAGCTTCTTCCACCAGTGTCACAGCTGGGACATGCCAGTGAGGCTTGGTGGGTGCTTCCACATCAGTCCCACTGACATCTGGGGAGTTTGGCTAATCCCAACCTGCCACTTCATCTCAGTGAAGACCCGTGGACGGTCTGGTAGACCTGACGATAGAGGCACCTTTCCACATCCCACCAGCATCCCACTAGTGTGTGACCCTCCAGCATTGATTTGCCTGTAACAGTCCCACCCGCCTGTCACCGTGGCAGTTTAAGAAGGAACAGTCAGTAGGGACAAGGAAAGAACACCCCTAATGAGCCATTTCAAAGCACACTGGGGTTGCATACATTAAGCAAGCACGGACGGCAGGGTTATCATCTAAAGGTGTGGAGTAAGCAAGCCGGCTTAATAATTAACGCATGTGTTATTAGGAGATAATGGCAGCGGCACTGGAACGTGCAGAGCAGCTAATGCCACTTCAGGCTGAGAAACAGCAACACAGAGACACTTAATGAACCACAGAAGTCGTTGCTGCAAGCAGAGCCCAGCTCCAGAGAGGCGGCCAGCCCCCCTGGAGTAAACCAGCACATCAAAGAACTGCAGACATGCCACTCACCCTTCCAAAACCACCCCTGCAAACCCAGCACTGTGCTTTCTTTGCACTCCTCTTCCTCATCCCACTGATCCTTCACCCATGGGGTCACTCATCCCCCCATCGACGGGCAGGGATCTCTCTGCAGGAGGGAGCAGAGGCTGATGCAGACCAGGGAAACCAAGTCCTTCTGCAAACACTGTGTCCTGCAACAGCAGCTGAGGGGCAGCAGAAAGTGCTTCCCAAATAAATCACTTCCCACCCTCCTCATATGGATGTTCCCGTACAGATCTTTCCAGTTTTGAAAGAAATTGGGAGGAAAAGAGGAGGAGGAAGGAAAGATCTTTCTTTAAGGTCCGTTGGCTTGTCAGATCTTAACCTTTAAAATCAAAACCAATTTCCAGAGTCATACGAGAGCAAAAAGCCTCATGAAATTGGTGCGATTGGATAGGTATTTTTTTCTTTTCAGTGCGTTTTCACAAGTCACATGAATCGGTTTTGGTCTGAGACCAAGCACTGGGTAACAAAACCAGAGGCTGCTGTCTCAGCCCAGCGTCCTGCGGAACTCGACGAATTCTGCCCTCCCTGAAGGATCTGCGAGACTCATTTACCAAAGGCACTTGGCGGCCTCCTACCTGCGCCACTTCAATTCCACGCTAATGAATTAATCCCAGTGCTCCCTCAGCCCCCCGGGGAAACAATCTCATCCTTGTTCCAGTTCAGTTCTTCACGAAAGCGTAATTAAAGTTCTAGCCGGGGATTTTCACCCAGGATGCTCCTCCTTCCATACTCATTTGCTGCCATCCCTCCGAGAAGCTCACAGCACGTGCCTGGTAACAGCAGCCCAGAGCACGGCTGCCAATCCCCTGCCCTCCGCGACCGAGCGGCCGCCGAGATGCCCAGGGAGACGCTCCTGCAAGTGAGCGGCAGGATTTGAGCTCAGCTCGTCAGCGCAGGTCCGTCCTCCACAGGGAAAATGGATTGTCGTGGTCAGCAGAGATACAAACTGTGCTTCTGAACATCCCCGCACATCGTCCCTCCTCAGGCTTCGTACTCCCTATTAACTCTCAGCGACCTTACAACGGAGGGAGCAGGGCTGATAGTGGAGGGTTTACTCAGCTCCTGGTCTCTCCAGAGAGGTCGCAGGCTCCGTCAGCCGCCTCTCCACGCAGCTCGGGTAATTTCCATCCCTAAGCCCCAAGGAAGAGCAGCTTGATAGTAAAAACGCTGACGTGGTGGTAAGAACGGAGCGGCGCGAGGCGGAGCAGCGTGTGCCACGGGTCTCTCTGGAAAGCTGTTCAGATAGCTTCTGCTTATCCAGTTTTGGCCCCCTTGTGACATTTAATCAATCAAGCTGAGCTGGAAGCACGCTCAGGAGGGGGGAAAACAAAAAGAAGCCCAGCCCTTAAAGATCCATCCCATTTACCTTTCTCGTAGCTTCCAACAAAAACAAATTTACAGCAGAGGGAGGGAGTGAGGGGGAGGGAAGATGAATGAAACTGCTTAAGAGAGGGAAATGAGCACACCCCAAAAAGCGATGCCTTTATTTAAGAATATATAGTTGCGAAGTCTAATCACAGAGCGCTCAGCTGTGAGGTCTATCCATTATCGAGAGACTGACAACACATACTAGTAGCCAGTCTGGGAACTTTACTTAATAAATCAAAGCTGACAAGCGCTCCCAAACTGATATAAAAATGCTCTTTAATGTCTGTGACCTGCATAAGTTTTACTCATTTTACTTTCTAAAATAACAGATGAACAGCAATCGAGAACAATCTCTTCTCCTCAAGTGGGAACCATACGTCTTGATTTTTCAAGGGGTGGGGAGGGTGGGTATGAAAAAACAAAGACAAATCCACGGGTGGGGAGGCAGTGGGTACATGGGCATCGATGGGGAGGGAGCAGGTAAATTTATCTGCCAGGTGAATCGTTTACCTGTAAAACAATTTACCTACCAGGTAAATTATCTGGCAGCCAAAGAAGGAAAGAGATATTCCAAGTAGGTCCTAAGGATCCCGTGTGGCAGCGCTCCTGTCAGCCTGTGTCCCTGCTGCACATGGGAGAGCCTTTTAGCACCTCCCTTTCCAGCCTCAACAAAGTTTCTAGGGGGGAGTGAAGTGCTTGAGACAGAAGGAATGAGCATCCCCAAGAGAACAAGTGACCATCACGCCTTCAAAAGAGAGATGCTGCCAACAAAGACACCCAACATAGCTAGAAATGCTTCGAAAGAATTAGCCACGACTGCTTCAGATTCAGTAAGACCTCCCTGATAACCGAGGCCATCGGCTTCCCTGCGTTGCTGTTGTTTTAATGAAAATAAGAGAGAAAATAGTTCCTCAACTGCCATCAATTTGGATCAAATTATGTACCTCGCAGGGTAGCAAAAAGGAGATTTAAATTGCTCTGTGCCTGTCGCTTCCCCCCCCTCCACTCCTGGGCTTTCAGGAGAAATAAGGTTTGATCTTTTCAGATGTAAATTAAGCAATTTGCAAACTCGGGATTTTGGCATATCGGCAACTTGGCTCCTGAAACAAACTGGGGGTTTATTGATTCCATGAACTGCCATCGGAGTTATCTGTGGCCTGTAATTTCCAGCTTTAATGAGAAGAGATGCTTTTCATTTCCAATAATAACTGCCGTGCTCCTGTGTTCTGGCCTGTGCCGTCCTCTGCCATCAGCACCTCGCAGCCAGGGACCCGGTGGAGCCGAAGCAGAGCATGATGCTCCCGACAGCCCGGTCCAGACCTACGTGAGGGAGCCTTCCCTTGATCTTCATCACACCGTGCCTACAAAGTGGTTCGGAGGACTGGTTTGGCATAAATCACTGTCGTTCCCTGCAAGTTTAATCAACTTCCAACCGAACCAGCTTTCCAGACCATAAACCAATGGAGAGCGATCTCCTGCGTGTTAGTGCTTTCACGGCTCTGCGCTCACAGAACCAGAGAATCATTTAGGTTAGAAAAGACCTTTAAGATCAGCAAGTCCAACCATTAACCCTACTCTGCCAAGTTCACCACTTAGCCACGTCCCCAAGCACCACGTCTGTGTGGCTTTTAAACACATCCTGGTCAGGTCTAGGAGCAGCGTTGTCGTAACATTGACTAGAGCGTCTCCCATCCTGTCAGCACCAAGTAACCCAGTTTGACCAAGTATCCCCATCAGGTATCTCACAAGAAAGGGCAGCACCCAGCCCTTTACCAGTGATCGCTCCTGGAAGCACAGTTCAATGGGAAACGAGTTCCTGTGTAACTTGG
>WEIS01068284.1:0-10842 GCA_013389965.1 Todus mexicanus
TAGGTTATGCCACCTTATCCAGGTTGTTAACCAAGCTTAAACTGAAACTCACCGCATGTAATTCTGGAACGCTCATATGTTAATTTATACACTATGATTATTTTTGCAGTATGCTGATTCTACAAAGTAGTAGCATAACACTATTTTTAAGTGCAACACTACACTCTAAATTTATGCTGCAGTGTAAAATTGCAAAGGCTTTTGGTTTGCTCCAGAGTCTCACTGGAGAGAAATGTAGTTTCATGCTTGAAACTCAACAAAGATGTTGCCACAGTNTTGAAACTCAACAAAGATGTTGCCACAGTCTTCAAACAGATGGGTGGGTACTTGAGCTAGTGACTCTGGAGTAGAGCACTACTGCAAAAGGTCCTTACACATCTGGCTGTTTCCAGTGAAAACTCACTGACTGATGCATGAAACGTGATTACAGAGTTTTGCATGAAAATGAGATTAATACAGAAGTAACAGTGAATAGTGATTTAAAAATTTCATCTGCAGCTGTTACCATATAAAATTTAAGTATATGGTCTATTTGCAATTAATTGTATCTACATCAGCTTCTGTCTATTCTCAGTCTACTCCAAGTACAGCATGAAGGACACCAGGCCAAAAACAGGGCTGTACTTTAAAACCACCTTACCTCAGGGACAAAGTAGTTGCTAAATAGTGTTTCACTTCCAGGTTTACCACCTTCCACATGGGAACTTCTGTGGTTCATTGTCAAAAGAATTTCTGCCTTACACATAATGTCTACAGTGGTCACAAGACACTGAAGTCCAATTTATTTTTTTTTTTACACAGTTTGATTAATCACAAATAAAGTAACCTTACTGGAGATAAATACAGAACTGACTGCCAGCACCAGCACCTGAATGTGGCAAGGAGCTTAAGGCGAAATTATACAAACCTCAGACATGACAACAGCCATGATCACACGCAGCTTCCAGGAAGAAAACTGGTGGGCCAGGTTTGACTAGGTCATCTATCTTTCACAAACAATAAATGTTTTATTCTTCCCAGAAATCTGACAAGAGCAAACATGAATGGTTTCTCTTCCAAGGTAAACAATGGACATGCCTGTTCTGTAACACACATTAGTATAAAATGAAAATACTCTGGATAATAATGATGTGGTGATAACTCACCTCATTATTACCAGGGTTTTGTCATCTCAAGACTTCTCATTTCCTTAGAATATCAAAGTAGATAAGTATAAAAGGTCCATTCATGTAGCATAATAGTGGTTAATGTTCTCCACAGAAAGGAGAAATAATCCCTCTTTTGCTGTGGTCTACACACTGCTGCAGTAATTGGTTAAAAGGCTCCTGGCTACACTTCCTGTGGAAAAGAAACTGTTCCCCTCATATCTGCAGGGCAGAAACAGTTATGTAGAAAATAGTGCTCATTTCTCCTTGGTTGTTTTTGTGCTGAAAATAAAATAGATATTAAATAAAGAACAGGAAGGAAGGGAGACCTTAGAGACAGGAGCTTGGCTCTAGAAGAGGCACCATATAAGCACTAAATGACTTACTCCACTGCTGTTTGCAGGCAGCAAAGACTTCACTCAGGAAGAGTTGTATGTAGGACCCTTTTGACACACACAGATCAGAGGGCTGGGGTAAGCAAACTGGGTTACAGATTAATCCTACCCACCAAACAGAAAAGAAAGACTTCCTTACAGAAAAGAAAATAAATAATAAGGGCTTAAAAATTATAACTGATTTATCCTTTTCATCATTAACATACCACTATAATCTAATTTCTGATGATTCCCAGTACACACATTTTTTCCTACCCTAATTTCAGGCACTCTAGAACCATAAATTTGCTTTACAAGAACAGAGAAGAACTACGAATTTTCTTCTCACTCCCTCAATCGGATGGTCAGCCAGGTGTCTGCTTGCCACTGCACCACCCTCATTACTCTGATACATGAGAATTTACTTATTTATGCTCTGATCTAGCAGACAAAAGGTGCTCATAGATCAGTCTTCAGTGCATTTGCTGTCCATGAAATCTATCTGCAGCCTTCTAAGGAACATTTCACTTCTCACCTCTGCTGAAAATGAAGGCATTTATTATTCACACGTCAGCCGAATGCCTCCCTGTCTCTCCTTATACTCTGCAGAAACACACACATGCACTTGACTTCAAGAAACGTGCCTAACATCCACAGTACTATGATACTGATGCCTTTTAAAATAAATATATGCACAGGAGCTGGAAAATGGGATCTTGAGCTAAGATCAGGAAAAAATTTAGAATGAATGAAAAAGTCTCTATAAAGGAGATACTAAACCCTTCAAAAGAATAAGAGAGTGTGTTCGGCACATTAGTAACTGGTCTTGTATCTCTTGCACATCCACAAATACTTCTGAAGGCAATAAAAATATGGATAACTAGAGTATAAAAGAAGGTACAGACAGAATATACACTTTACCTTTTCCCCATCTCATAAGCTCCAGCTTTAAGCTATAGCTAAACTTACACAATACTAGATATTCCACATCAATCCAATGGTAACAATTGAGCACAAAAGCTGTTAAAACTATATATTTGGAGTACTTATGCAGGCTGCTGTATCATTTTATATCTCCAAGGAAATGAAAATAATTACCACTTATGTATGATAATGTAATATGTAATAACAGTAACATGTAATAATCTATTTCAGAATATATTTACAAATATAATATATAAAATAGTATTATAACATAAAATAATAACGCATAGATATATTTATAATGTATCTCAGAATATATTTATTCATAATATAGTAATATAGTAAGATGTAATAATGTTTTTTCTTTGAGAAATGTCTTCTAACTTTTATTGCTGTATACTAATTATTATTACTTAACTTATGGACTATTTTCACTTGCTTCCATCAGTTAGTGGGGAAAAAACCTCAACAACTCACATGGTCTTTTGCAAAGCGCAGAAAAAGCTGCAAATCAACTGTTGTTTTTAATTTGCCACCACTAGACACCTCTTAAATAAATGTAATGAGCAACTTTAGCAAAGATCACCATGTTGCCAGCATTCAATGGAAGGAGTTGAAATCACATGAAACAAAACTTGGTGGGGAGGGAAAAAGCTCTGCAAAACACACAACTCTGAAACTTGTTTTGCCTTTTGTTCATGTCCTTAGTCCCCTAACTCCTCCTCATCTACCCACCACAATCGTGCAAAACCCACCCATACTCCTCCCCACCATCCCTGTTGAGGAAGGAAAGAATGTCAGGTGTAGTCAGCTGCCTTCAGTACCGCCTCCACTTCCCTCCAAAGGCGGGCCTGGAGCAGCATAGGATGCTCACTTGGGGTCGTGTTCTTTACCCGGTGACCTTTAGGACACCTATTCTCCTTTTGAACTTTAATAAAATTGTCCAAGATAGCTTTGCAGAGAAAAAGACATATAAGCTTGCTCCTCTTAGGAAAAGAGTCTCAAAGCCAAGTAAGCCAGTGCAGCAGATGAGGTTGTGTACTGCAGACAGGTCAGCAAGAAACAGAAAAGTCGCTTTGGGAGGTAGATGAAAAAAGGCGGCGGCTGATGCTGACAGAGAAATCCAGCTGAGTATATTTTTGTATTGTCCCAGGAGCTGATCACATCATCGGTGGCTGTGGGGGAAACAGGAAATCCCAAACGACTTACTTTGCTAGTCAATTAAGACTCTAAGCACATTACCAAAGAAATCCCGGACCTATTGAAGTCAAGAGGCGCTATGATATTAATGTCAATGCACTTACAATTTTACCCCCATCTGCACTAGGATCCTAGTATGTGATTTATTAGTACAGCTTGGATTACAGGGTTTTATTGGGTGTATTGGCTTTCACTTAATTTTTAAAGTGTGATTTAAATACAGCAAATAAATTGTGACTCTTTATTAAGTTTCCATGACTTTTAGCTCATGATGTAGTATTTTGGCACAGGATTGAGGTCTTAACTCTGTCTCTAATTAGGTGCGCAGCACTCTCATTTACTTAAATGGGATCTACTCGTGTCTCTGGAGGGACAAGTGAAACAAATGGTTATACTTGTACTGGTATAAATACTTTTGGTATTAGTAAAAGAGTTTCACCAGTGACTCCTTGGGAAGAGCAAAGATGAAGGATTACATCCTGAACTAATTTAAGGCTGAAGACACATATTTATGGCTCAGTTGATCTAACAGCTCAGTGCAGCTGGAAGAGCAGGGACTGTCTCCTCAGATCTCCTGCCTCCATGTCAACTACATATCCCCATCTTCCTCCCTATGCCTAAGATCCTAGATTAAACAATTTGCCCTCTCCTCCCATTCCCCAACACCAAGGTTAATTTTCTCCTGTTTCAGTGAGTCTTTAACAAGCATGTGAGAAAAGAAGAAAAGGAGGATGGTGGGTATTAGATCAATATAGCCATAATGTGCAAATTTACCTTAAGTTAGCCTTACTGCAGTAAAGAATAATGGAACCATCTGATCTATACTTCTTGGATAAATGCCTTGCCCAAGTTCACAGAAGAGGAACGCAGTGGCCCTAGATACCCTCATTTCCCAAGTGGTTGTTACATGCTTCAGTGAAGCTTGTGCCTTTCTCCTTCAACAGATATATTTTCATAGCCATTTGCGTTTAAGAAAGTAAAACCTGGAGAGCTCTCATTTCCTTAACTAGATGCCATTACTACCAGCATTCATGGTATTCTTCACATCAAGTACAGACAGAGGCACCAGATGCCACATCCCATCTCATGGCTCTTTCAGTCTCTGTCTCCAGCTTGCCGTGTCCTGCCCCCCTCTACCCTGGCCTCCATGGGGACCGCCACCTCTGTGCCCCATCCTGGGGCACATGGCACCCTGCAGACCAAGATGCATTAACCAGGCACGTGCACAGGGGTGACAGATACAAATGATAAAGCCAAAAGAATAAGATGCTTTGCTGCAGGAGTAAATGGCTGAGAAAAAAAATCTAATGATACAATACAGAAACACAAAATTGATGGAAATTCTCCTAAAACCACCTGTAAAATTATGTTTTATTGGTGATTTCCCCTATCAGCATTATCTGCACAGATTTATGGGCTGAAGTGTTTCCAACAGCAAATACAAATGCTGAGGAAAAACACTGCGTCTAAGTTGCTATGCCAAATCCAGCATATAATTAAGTTAGCATAGTTTTGACAGCTGAATTCAAAGACTCTGTAAATTCCCCAGATTGCATTTCAGATCAAGATTGATTGAAATCACAAGCAGTACTCACGGAGGTGTGTGAGCTCCTGCTCTGCTCAGGTGGCTAAGCCCCATGCTGACATCAGCACTTTGGTGGGGGCACCAGCTGGTGGGGCTATGTGGGCCCAAATTCGCTTCACAGCCAGACTGGGTTTTGAGGCAGAATGTTTTCCAACTTAGCCTTTAGAAAACTGTGACGGCTTTTCCATCATCCAGCCACGTCCTCTCAATAATCCAGTCATGTATTTACGAAGGAGGACGGCACCAGGACAGCTCAGCTGTAGTGGCCATGAGAGCAAACAGACTTAACTACTTTTGCTGGATTATCAAATCCATTCCTTGCAGGCAATCAAGCATAGGAGGTGACTGATTTTCGGAAGCAACCTCTTTGTTCACACTGCTCCAGAACAGCCTTCCAGCTACCCTGGTAGCGAGAGCCTCTTGCCTTAGTTCACCCAAGCACACACACACCTGCTGGACTTGTGCCAGCAGTGTCCTTTACTTTAGCTAGGCCCTTTGTGCCCCTCTTTTTCATCTATCTAATAAATTCAGAAAAAATCAAATGCCTCCAATGTCAAAGCTCTCCAAGAAGGGACACCATTTTTTCAAGATGTGCTTGTTGTTCCCCCTCAGCCCACAAATTCCCAAAATGGCCTGCATGCCCTTCTCTCTTTGGAGTGATCTCTCTCATTAAAGCACGCAGTTAGGAAATATGACTGTCGCCCATGAGGGACCTAAGCCTCCTGCCAAAGGCAGGCAGGAGTGCAGATTTTGGTGGGGCCTCAGCCTGAACCTGGCCTGAAAGCAGCATGAGTTCTCACCCTGGCTGTTAAGCAGAAGGGATCATGCTGATATTTTGCTGTATGTTTGACTACTTTTTGTTTCTGACCCATAGATATTCATTACAGGTGAAGGATCTTCCCTAAACTGTCACTTTGAGGACAAGAAGACAACATTTCTTGCTTTCCCTTCTTCCCACTTCATGGGTTGTAACTACCACAGGAACACACATCCTTCAGGACACATTTTCCCCAGCATTCAAATCAACCTCTGCCACGAAATACTACATCGCTTGTTTGTAGCTGCTTGGGAAAGCTCTGGGCCAAGCCACTGTTCAGTTTGAATCTGAATGTTGTCCTGTTCCAATAGATGGATAAAATTATGCGTACAGTCCAAATCCAACATTAGTCTTCTCATGAAACTAATCAGTTCTGGACCAGTATTACATTAATTTTCAGTATGAAAGGTATTTTCTGTTTCAAACAGTTTCAGCATTCGATTTAAGGCCGATTAGACTAACATAAAAGATGTTGACATTTAAAAATTGCCATTGTAATTGTGTCAATTTACATTCTAAACTAATACAATTATCTAAACAAGCAAACTGTAGCATAGAACAGTTAGCTGCTACTACTAACCAGCAGCTGTAATCTGATCTATTAAACAATTACCTAGATAAAGGTTAAATAGTCTCAACTTTCAATTATTCATAAAGTTTCATTTATAAAAATCAATTCATATTCAAGTCAAAGTTGCACTGCAGGCATGAAAGACTATAATATTTTGGATAATTGGTTTTAGGAAAAAATACAAATTACAAAAATATCTCCAAAAGAAAGTGTCTTTAATTGCATACAAAGTAGTTTATGATTATTTCCTGTAATTAAAAACATGATTTTCTGGGGCTAAGCCTTTTTGCAGATGAGTAAGGTATTTTTGATTCACACAATCCTTGCTAAACCAGAAAATCAGAGTAGTTGCCGTATTTGAATGCACGATCATAGACTTGGCTTTTCATGCATTATTTATACCCAAACCAAATGTAATTACAAGTCTTTGTGTAAGATCTGAAAGGGCTGTGACAAGGTTGCTCAGCTGGCCTCTTCCTTGCAATGGTGCTGGCCCTCGTCAGAAACCTCAGATTTACTCTAGTTCTTGTTCCCAGACTGCATGGTCCCTCTGGTGAGATGGACGCAGCAGCAGAAGATAGAGAGGACTCTCCATGCCCTTGGAGGTGATAACCACATGGAGCCAGCTCTGCTTACTTTGTGGTGCTCCACTGGGTTGTGGAGCAGCCCCAACTCCTGTCTTGACTGCCACTCCCTCAAAGTCCTTCAGCAAGTCCACAAACTGCCTGGTCTTTGTCTCTACAATTTTGATTGGACTACAGGTCATCAGTCATTCTCCTGAGAATCTCTCATGGTGAGTTAGCTTCTTCTAGGAAGAAGTTCTTTACTATAAAGGCAGTGGAACACTGGAACTGGTTGCCGGGTGAGGTGGTGGAGGGCCCATTGCTGGACACATTCAAGGTCAGGCTTGATGAGGCTCTGAGCAACCTGATCTAGTTGAGGACACCCCTGCTAACTGCAGGGGAGTTGGACTAGATGGCCTTTAGAAGTCACTTCCAACCCAAGGCATCCTATGATTCTGTGATTCTTAAATTTGGTTGAAGAGGACACTCTGGGGAGATCTGAATTAAATGGACTGGGGGAAATAGGCGAGATGTACTTATAGCTAGTGTGGAGCAGTGTAAGACACAGTGGCCAATCTTGTGGCCAACAGATGCTAGTATGTTTGAGGACTTGCCTAGTTTGAAGGCAGAACCCCCTCCTTCATTCTACCTGCTTCCAAGCTCACTGGTGAATGATGGCCTGTTTCATTCTCTTAACATAGAAATACTTGTTAGACTTAAGCTAAGGTCTTAAATTTTAAGTTGCACTTTAATTTCTGAAGAACACTGTGAATAAGAACCTATCACTTCTCTCCACCTAACACTGTCAATGTTCTGGTATTCCTCTTAATTTCCCCATGGTCCATGACAGGTTAAAGCACATTTGCACGAATCCTGTGATCTTTTAGTGAATGAGAACGCCAAGGCAGGAGGAAGCAACCTTGTGTTCTCTGCCTAGCATACTCCCAAATCTCATGTCACTATCTTGGGGACATAGTGCACCCAACTGCTATGAAGATCAGCTATCTCAAACATAGCTATAAGAGTAGATTTTAAAATCTAAACACCAGGGGCAGGACAGCATGTCTTCAACACTGTATCTGTGTCTGAGAGAGGTATCACCTTCCAAATCCTTCAAACCACCTTTGTGGCAAGCAAGAGTGCCTTCCCTCAGGTCTACAACTGAACTGGAGCATCTCTACAAAACTGGAAACTAAGATGCTTGATCTTCACTCAGCAATACTGTCCTTCTTTACAAACACTTAAGAAGAGAAGAGACACCAAATTTCCTCTTTTAAAGCCCAATACTTTCTCAGAGTAAAGTATATCTGTGCCAGGATGAGATATGCAAACAAACATGAGGATAGGACCAGCAAATGCCGCAGCGTCATGTATAGTCACTTCTACCAGATGTAAATTTCTTGAAGAAAGGGAAATGTTAAGTTTCCTGTCACATGCTATGATTGACAGCTTGCGTGCCCACTGTATTAAATCATGCCCATTTGTGTCTCTGCTATACATATCATCACTTCAGCATCTGCATCCTTCTTCTGATGAAGGCACGCTCTGGAAAGGCTCCCAGTAGCAGCTGCAGAGGAGAGGGAACGAGAGTGTTCATGCCAGGGCAAGGAGGCACTGACCTGCTACTCTGGCACGCAGGTTTGCAAATCAGATGTGACACGAGTAAATACAGGGCACAGTTTCATAACGGCTGCTCAGCACTGCACCAAAGGCAGCCAGTCAGACAATATGGGTACGTAAGTTCCTGATTCGTCTTTTATTTCCACCCTGCAGTTCTTGGCTTTCTGCTTCCAACATTAGCAGATAACGAAGAGGTTTACTTGTTTCACCTGGGATCACAGCAATACGCAGAAGTATGTCCAAGCCTCTCCTTTTTGATCAAATCATCTGACTTAATATTTACGCCTTGTGAACTGCAAAGCTAGCAAAGCCAGAAGATATGGTGTGATTTCACCTTGCAAATGCTCAGAGGCACAAGGACAAAGACTAAATGCTTTCAGGAGCTGTTAGAGGAAGTAGCCAATGACCCACACAACACAGCCAGGCTGAGTTTTTTCTGTTGCTAGAAAATGATTAAATTTAACTTGTATTAACCAGAGATTCTATATGAAGGCTCATGTTTTTACTAAAAGTTTGGGATTGTATTTGCAGTGTACAATGATTACACTTCACAAGGAATGCATTTATGGCATTTCCTACTGCACAGAGGAGGAATTTTCCTTTGTGCAGCTAAGTATCACAGTCTAAGCTGCATCCTCTGCCTATTTTCTTTATTACGAAGACTTTTCCATGAATAGAAGTGTGTTAAAAATAGGGGAAAACCTTTTATAACTCTCCTTCTATAAAATTTGAAGTGTCAATTGCTACATTTCTTTCTTGTGCTTTTTTTTTCTCCAAGACTTGCGCCTCTGAGACCTGCTCCTGCAGCAATGTATCTAGCTGAGGGACCAGTTTCAGCCTTACTCTCTAACCTAGGAGCCGGGAATTAAGTGAGACAGCCTGTCCCTGTCCCCTACTCCTCTCTTTCTCCCAGAAGACCTGTTCAGGATCACTGAATCACAAACAGCAGGTCAAAGGGCTCCTTTGTTCTCAGGACAGGAAGAAAAAAAGTAGTTTTTAACCTGGGTATCTTTCAATTCCTGCCCTTTGAGCCTACCTCTCCATCTAGAACACTCTTCACTCCATGCCACTGAATTTATCGAACTTTATCTAGCTTAGTCCTTGCTTCTACAATGATCTTTATGTTTTACCTAGTGGGAGAGGTGTGTTGACGTGATAGCCAGCCAGGCAGGCCATGCAGTTAACAGCTGCAGCCACTGCTGAAGAAGGATGCTGCAGGTCCACAAGGTCCCAAAAGCTTTTGCAAAAAGACAACTAGAAGAATGTGCTTCCTTCACTGTGTTCTTCTAGAAATGGGAAATATCTCTGCCTCAATGCAGGTGTGAATATTAAGTCTTTCTTCTTTCTGTTAACCTAATCAAAGCTAGCCAGAACGATACTATTTGTCCCAGAGGCGAGATTGGAGGTTTAGTGTTGGTGATTAAACAGTGCTGGAAATAAGATGATGCATGGATGCCTGAACAGTGCATTTACACAGTGACATTCACAAGAGCTTGGACAAGATTTCCAAGCTCTGGAATAGGAATGGGTTCTTTTTCTTTTTTAAAACTAATTAATTATGTCCTTTCTTTCTTCTCATATCTTACTGCACCTCCTCTACAGATCTCACCAAAGCCTTTTGTAGTGGAGATTCCTTCTGAGGCAATCTCAGGAAAAAGAAGCTCTGGAGTTAGAAAGCATCAGTTCAAGAGCCTCATGGAAGTAAGAAAGGTACAGCAAGTGTGCTCAACAATAGCACTGTTTTGAAGTTGGAATTGGAAGAAACCACGTGGGGCTCACACCAAGAATCAACTTTGTATGTAGCTTTTTATGTTCAGGTAGCAAGCATCACCTTAAACACAGTGTAAAATTGTCCATTTGGTTTGACACAATGTTCTTGATCACTAAGAGTCAAAACCTCTACTTACTCCCTGATAGCGACAAAACCTCCAGGAAAGGGAACCAGAGAGGCACTTGGCCACAAAACCTCAAAAGCAGCTCAGACACACTCCTCTTCCTACTTCTCTAGGCTTACAAATCAGGTATCTCAGGCAAAGTTATTCA
>WEIS01068290.1:9527-19694 GCA_013389965.1 Todus mexicanus
GGAGATGGTTCAGGGGTGAACTTTGCGGAGTAGGGTTGATGGATCTCGCCATGCTCATCGTAAATAATTTCTTCCTTCTCCCTAGCTTATATCTCCTCCTCCCGGGGGATGAGAGCAGCCAGGGCCCTTGCTCTCTGGCCTCCTCGCTGTGTCCCTTCTCCATCTGCAAGCCCAGCAGCAGCAGAGCCTGTCCTCCCTGTCTGCCTCGTGCCTGGGCAGGGAAACCTCAGGGCAAACACGGGGCTGCTTTGTGTCAGGCACCGAGCAGCCAGGCCAGGGACAGCCCCTCAGCCAGGGGGGCTGCAGTAGATGTAGGCGAGCTAGAGTAAGAGGGTAAGAGAGGCGAAAATATGATGGAAAACAGTCTGGGAGGGTCAGTCCCGAAGCCACTGCTGAGGTAATTCCTCGCTCGCTATTAGTAAATCTTCGAATTATCCATTTGTCCCCATTTCACGGTTCAGATTGCTTCTTTCCATTTGAATTTGGCTCCGAATGACCTTTGAAAGCAAGCTGCTGGCTTCACACTTAGTGATTCCTGCTCCGTGTCAAGCACTAAGTGTCCAGGGACCAACGAGCAAAAACGCCTTTGCTGGCCTGATCATACCAGGGACGATAAATAATCAGCATCACAACAGGAGGGAACCAAAACACCCCAAATCTTCTTTTAACACCGAGGTGATGGTCGCTGCTCTCGTGCTGTGCCCTCGCCTCCAGCCCAGCAGACGCTGCCCGTTGGCATCGCTCCGCTAACGGGGCCGGGTTAACATTGCCTGCAGCTCGTCTTCGTGCAGGGTTTTCATGTCCTGCTGAAGCCAGGATGGTTCTCTAGAGCTTACACAGCTTATTTTTAGTTTTAATTAGCACAGTGAAAGAGAGAGGCTCTGTGATTATTTTATTATTTATTTTTTTTTTTATGCTGGAGTTGGTAATTTGGAAAGCAGCAGGGACAGGAAGATGCGTTGCTGGGTGCCCGGTAGCTGAGCCAGCAGTGAGGATGTGGAGGGTCCTGGAGCTGCGATGTTCTGCTTTCCTTCACAGCTACAGGGTAACAGCTCTTCTACTCAAGCCCCAATAAACCAATGCCTTCTTTCCCTCCCAGCCTGAAGACGGTCATTTGCACGCTCTCCTCATCCTTCCTCAGTGGCATGTGTACTCCCACCACCCTTGGCGCCTCCTCGGGAGGTTGAGCAGCGCCTTTCGTGCCCTGTCCATCACCCCTCACCTGCACCTCAACTCCTGCCCACTGAGATTCAACTGGATTAAACCTTCTGCTGCTTGTCTTGCCAGGGCGGCCGCCTGCAGCGAAGGCTGGGCTGGCAGAATGAGACCCCCCGTCAGAGGTGAGGAACGACACGCCCGGGCCAAAGCTGAGCAAGGTTTGAGATGCTTCTGCTGCGGGGCTCTGCGACCTGCAGGGGTGGATTGTCCAGAGAATCTAATTAGGAAGGAGCAGGCCTTCCCCAGCTGTAATATGCCGAGTAATTAAGCGATTAGTATTGATCTCTGGAATGCCTAATGAGCAGTGATCACTGAATGATTAATTAACCCAATCAAAAGAGTAATAAAAATTCTGCAGGTGTGATTATATCTTATAGCTGATGCAATGATGGGGATGTCTCCCCATGCTGCCTGCCTCCCCTTTATCTCCCAGGCACGTGGAGGACCTGGCACTGGAGATGGCCGCGTTGCCACCCCGCTCCCAGAGCCTGGGCTGCCCTGGGCAAGGGGTCTCTCCTCTCCTCTCCCCAAGCCCCTCTGGCATTGCCCTGACAGCTGCTCTGTGTGGCACCGAGGTGGGCAAGGTGGTCCCCGAGCAGACGTCAGCATGCAGAAGATGCCAATAGCGGTCGATGCTGATCTCTTCCCTGGGAATCCTTCGCTCGCTCCCTTGAGTAAGTCACTTTGGTTTCTGCCGGGTCGCTCAGCCCACGAAAGCCCCGCTAATCTCCGCTAAGCCCGCGGCGTGCCGCACGCTCGCCTCTGATCACTTCCCAGCTGTGAGGTCACCCTGCGGCCACAGCCCCGAGAGCTCCGTGCCCTGGGGACACGGGAGCTCCCGGGGCCTGTAATATTTACCCGGTTACATAATGTTATTCAATGCTGAATAAATGGGTCTTGCCAGGCGGTGCTAACAGCAAAGTCCAGAGCAGCTCTGACCCTGGAGCAAGGCTCCCCACCCACCCACCTTCTCCACCCCTCCAGAGCACCCTTCGCCACCCTCTTTCCTCTGGGTGCGACGGCAGCCCACAGGCTGACAAATTCACAGCCAGGAACTTTTTATGCCCCAAACGGTTACAGATAAAACACAGGAGAAGCATCTTAGATGCTCCCCCTTCCTTCTGTTCCTGTCTAAAACCTACAGGTGCTCCCTAGCCATCTGCAGGGCTTCTGCCATCCATGGAAAGAGAAGGGAGGTGCTCAGAGAGGTGTTACCAACTTGAAGAAAGGGAATCCTCTTTGCACGTTTCAGCTGCAGCCGATACAACTGGATAGCTAACTCAGGAGGGTGACAGATGAGGACAGCACCACCCGATGCCATCCCTGCTGCTTGGCAAAGGGCTGCAGTACCCAGGAGTGAAACAGGGGCCCCCACCCACCAATTGACACCATCAGGATCAGCCCCGTGGGCAGCAACCGGAGCGATTTGCGCGCCCGGCGTTCCCAGGCGCTGCCTCAGCTCAGGAGATGGTGGATCTGGGCTCTAATGCTCTTTTTCGGTGCACCCTTTAAGGATTGGAGGCTGATCGCCCGCGCTTCCTGTATGGCATCCACAGCTGGCTCCGCACAACGCCGGCAGCTGCCTCTGATGGGGCTGAGCGCGGCGGTTATAATTAGAAATGCTAATCAGCTCTTGTGTTTCTGGCTTGACAGCCCCGCCACCCCCAGCGCAATCTTCCCTCCAATCTGTCCTATGCTCGCTCCTCTCCGCTTCCTCTCCAAATCCCAGCTACTTGTATTTAAAGCACTCTGGAATTAGGGAGTGGGGCTGAAGCTGGGGCTCCTCGCATGCTTTGGGCCAGGCATGCAGCCCTCACAGAGCTCCTGGCTTGCTGGGGATGGTTTGGGGGGGGTCTCACCCTCCATTCACCCCAGGGACACCCCAGGGTCACTCCTGCCTCTCGCCAAGAGCCCTGGCACCAAACGACGGGGTGGAAGAGGGGCAGCCCGAGAGGCAGCGCCAGGGTTAAAGGCAAAGGGTGGGTGGTGGCTGTGGCCGGGAGCCCTGCGGCTCTGCCAGCCCAGCGGCTCTGGGAGCAGAGCTGCTCTCATTAGGATTTCTGTCATGCGCCTGCCGTGGGCTCTTCCCAGCCGAGGAGCAAAAGGAGCTTGCAAAGAAGGATGGACAAGAAGGCTGAGCAAGCAGATCCCTGCACAGGCTTAGCTGGTTATGGAGTTATTCATTATCGCGGCTTGTACTTGGAGGCACAGCCCAGGGGATCTGTCCCTCGCCGGTGCCTGCAGACAGCCCCTGCCAGCCCGCAGCCCCTCTGCACAGCTCTCCGTGCCCAGGCCAGAGCACTCTGTTGCTATGAGAGCCACGACATGGCTTTCTCCCTCAGCATTTGGCTCCCAACACCAAGCTTGGCCAGGAGGACTCCACCACCACGCTGGGCAGCCTGTTCCAGGGCTTGACAACCCTTTCAGGGAAGAATTTTTCCCTGATATCCAACCTAAACCTTCCCTCGTGCAACTTGAGGCTGTTTCCTCTTGTCTTATCTTCTGGCATCTCATGGCATGGGTTGGTAGTGGATGCATGGGAAGCAGCAAAGGACATCTTCCCCCTCCTCCCTTCCCCACGCACCGCGGGCTGCAAAATTGCTGGCGAAAGGGAAACAGGAGAAAGAAGGAGGTATCCCAAAAAAGGGGGCCGGGAGGGACAGCACGTGGCGGCTCCGATGGTGACGGACTCGTCGAAAGGCCCCAGCAGGGCAGGGAAAGCTCCAGGGACAAGTCAGATTGGATTTGTCAGGACTAATTGACTCCCTCCAGTGCCGCGGCGCAGGTTTGGGGTCTGGAGCATCCAGGAATTAATGAGGCTCTGACCCTGTCTGCGCAGCCACTTGAGTTTTTCCACTGCCGACAGCTGGCTTAAGAGGCCCCTTTATTCTTTGCATATCAGATCAATCGGGATGGCGATAATCTAGTCCTTGTGAAAGCTCGGAGCAGACTTTGCTACCCGGTGAGCTCAAGGGGGAAAAAAGCAAGCAAGAGGGAGAGGTCATGATGAACTATTGATTGAGCAGGCGGCGGCGCTGCTCCCAGAGATGACTTCTGCAGAGAACTCGCCCGGGACAGTTTGCCTCTGTATCTCTGGCTAATGCTGCTCCATTGATCTTCCGTGACAGGCAGCAACTACAAGATGATTTTTTTTCTTTTTAGCCGGAGTCATTAGGAGGCATTAATCAATAACAAGGGAAGCAGAGAGAGAGAGAAACTGTTTGTTTCATGGAGACGTATTATTCCTCATGTGGATTTTAGGCCGCTGAGGTGCGCGCGGTTTGTTTCCAGCAGCCAGGGAGGCCTGCCAGGGAAAGAATTCACCTTGTGCTGGACTCTGGCACTTGGAGGAGATCCTGAGCCGGTTGCAACACGCTGGCAGCTCTGCCCAGGCTGTGCAATGAGAGGGGACCGGCTGGGGAGCTCCTGGCATCCCATTCCAGGAACATCAGCGTCTTCCCAGCACCTCAAATCACCCAACCCTTCTGTTCCCACACAGTTGCCCCAGGAAGGGCTTAAGTACTGATTTCATACGCCCAAAGTGCTGGGGGCTGGTTTCATCTCACGCTTCTGCTAAACCCAGTTGCCACCTGGCAGTGGTGCAACGGGTCCCCGTATCTTGCTCAACGATCCGGCCTCACATCTGAGCTCAGCCCCTGTCTGGTGGCTCAGCCCACAGAGCTGCTGCTGCTGCAGGCAGGCTAGAAGTTCATTCCTGTGGCAAGACCGCAGCTGTCTGCAAGAGAAACGGTCTTTGTGCTGAAAGCACCTCGGGCTGCACCGCTCCCTGCCGCCCGGCCCCAGCCCTGTCAGTACATTTCCATCGCTCGCTTGGTGGCAACACCCAGTTTTCTCCTCCACGCGGCTCCTGTGCTCAGCCCCAGCAAAGGCCTGTGCAGGTGCTGGATGGAGCTCGTTTTCCTTGGGGGAGCTGGAGAAAGCAGCTGGAGATGTGCTCAGGAGCACCTTTAAAGGTGACCGCAAAGAGGTGGTGGGAACCGGCCACCCTGCCGCAGCAGAGCGACCAGTGGCCACGGGGCGAGCTCAAGCCGCAGAGGTGCTCCCACCTGAGCTGAGCTCAGCTTGGGGAACAGTCTGTGACGCCGAAGATGAGCTGATATTTAATCGCCCTTGCGGACTTAGCCCAAAGGCCCTTTAGCACCGCCGCATCCCACGGCGCTGGCACACCCTGTGGCACCGCACCAGCAGGCCTGGCAGACTGGGAATGCCAGGCTCAGCACGCTGCTCACCGCCTGGTACTGGAGGGAGCACAGTGAGAGAACACAGCTCTCGCTAATGGGACCTGCACTGAGCAGGTACCAGGTGATGCTTCAGAGTGAGGGAAGTGCCCATTTGGAGGTGGGAGTTGAGGTAGCAACAGAGAGCAGCCTTCTGTTCCTCTCTGGGGCACATCACCTTGGGTTAAAGCAACCCCCTGCAACAGGGAGGTTTAGGTTGGAGCTGAGGAATAATATCTTGCCCACTGTCAAGGGTTGCCCAGGCTGCCCAGGGCAGGGGTGGAGTCTCCCTGATCCCTGGAGGGGTTTCCAAGCTGTGGAGATGTGGTGCTGAGGGACACGGGGCAGTGATGCCCTGGCAGGGCTGGGTTAATGGTTGGACTCGATGATCTGAAAGGTCCCTCCCAACCAAAATGATTCTACAATCTCACCTCGACTCCCAGAGCCCCAGTCTCCCGCTCTCACTGCGCGTTGGTAATTACTGCAGCTCCGTGGGGAAAGGCGATCTTCATCTTCCCTGTAATTACAGCGACACTTCCCCAGCACAGGGACCAAAGGGAGCAGGGGAGGAGGGCACCAGGAGGTTGCTGCCTCCGAAGCAGCTCGCATCAACAGTGAGCACGCTCAGGCACACGCTGGCCATAAGTACCTGGGAAAACACACCCACAGAGCTCAGCACCCTCACCTGAATCTAGCCCAGATGGGGCGAGTTACACTGCTGCTGGCTGCTGGCTCCCGGAGGTGGGAGTCTGATGTGAGAGACAAAGCAAATCCCTCTTCAGCCCCAGGTTGCCCATCGAGAGAAGCCCTTGGCTGACAATTTTGCCTTCCCTGTTCAGTCCACCAGACTCCAGCCCCTTCCCCCAGCACAAGATCCATCAGAAATAATTTGATTTCCTTTCTTTACACATGACATTTGGGGAAAAGCTTAATTCTACTGCAACTAGAGAAAAACCAAACAACGAAACAGCCATTCCTGTTGTACAGCCTCAGGGCTGGAGGAGCTCAAGCTCTGCAGCCAGACGAGGTGCTGGTTCCAGACTGTGTCCTGTGCCTGGAACGCTCTCGTTTCACTCAGAGCCTCACCTGGGGTGGGTGGTTCAACGTCTTGTAGAGAAAATCAAGTGTAGGGGGATTTCCAGCCTGGGTGTACAAATACAAATGCAACAACAAGATCTCGCAGCCTCTTGCTTTCGCTGCCTGCTGGTTTTGGCAAAGTCTGCCAGGAGAAATAAAACCCAAGCAGTGCTGGGGGGCACGGTGGGGTGTGAGCCTTAGCGATAATCCTTGACTGACGGTGCACTGACTCTGCAAACACCGATCTCTAGCCTCACCGACAGCCAGAGGAGCAGTGAGTGCCCTGGCGCTCAGCGAGGCTGCTCGTGTGGCGTTCCTCAGGCGGATAAGCATCGAGCCAAATCAGCCTTGCCTCTTACGTGGGTTTAAATAATTGGTTGAGTTTTCCAAGGCTGAGGTAAGACAAGCTCAGAGAAAGGAGGTCTTTAAAAAGGGCAGCTGAGGGAGGGGTTAGGTATGTTAGGAGCGGCAGGGCTGGGTGTCCCAAGGCCCCTGCAGAGCACTGAGTTGGCAGGGGCTGCGTGGAGCCTGCAAAACACCGAGCAGATAACGCAGTTACTTTCTCAGGAGTTATTCATAGGTGAGTTAAAGGTTACAGGAAGGAAGGCTCTGGTGATCTAATATAGTTCTGGGGAATCTTTCCCTCTTAATTGCATGTTCCCAAGGTCAAACTCTCTCAAGCTCTTTCCCTTTCCAGCGGCCGGTGGAGGCTGCGCACGCAGAACCCCAGCACCGAGGCGGTTTAGCAATCTCATGCTTCTGGTTCTTGTGCAACCCTGTTGCTACGTAGTCCGGAGGGTATCTGCAGTGCTCGCGTTGGAGCCACGCTGACTCAACAGCCCGGTTCCTCCCCGAGTGTTTGCTCTGCTGTCACAAGAGCGCTGACGTGTTGCTCCTTACGAGCGCCGCAGCCAAAGGCAGTGTGACCACAGGGCAGCAGGAGCCAAGGCAGCAGCTGTGGGGCTGCATCCATAGCGTGATGCTGGGTTGGTTTCTGTACCCCGAGCTACACAGAGGAGAGACTCGGGGACTCCAGGTTCTGAGTGGTCTCTCAAAGCCAGCTGCTAGTTGGGACAAGTAAAGGGGGAAGAGAGGATCAGTGGATGGATGGATGGATGGACTGACAGAGGTCTAGAAGAAGTTAGATCAGACGCATGGATCATCTTGCTGTCCCCAAGTCCCCGATGATGGAGGCTGCTTTGTAGCAGCGGTTGCTGTCTAGGAGCTTGAGCAACCCACAGCTTCGTGCTGCCCACGCTATCAGCCCTTCCTGGGAGGGCTCACAAGCCACACACACGCATGCCTCGGCACGGCCAAGAATAAAGACGCTTGGCTGGTTGCTTCCTCCTCCCCTTGCCTTTAATGTCACCAAACCCAGCTGCCGCTTTCAACACCCGTCCCTTGGCAGAGGCGCAGAGAAGCGGCCGCCGGGCAGAGCTGCCAAAGGCGCTGCGGGAAGTCAAGGGCAGCCACACGGTGAGGCAGCGGGAGCGAGACGGGCCCAGCCCTCTCTCGGCACAGGGGGTCCTTGCCAAGCACCCACTCACCCAGCCTCAAGCCTCCTGCTGCTCTACAACCTGCTCATCCCCACATGGCATTGAGCACGTCTCTCCTTCTCTCTTCCCTACCACACTGAGCGCCCTCCTTCTCTTCCCTTCTCCGCTCACCTTCTCCCTATGCTCCTGGGAGATGCTCTCCCTGGCTCCATTTCTTTTCCAGTCAGGAGCTCGTCATCAGAAGCGAGGTCACACGTTGTTAACAAGGGAAGCAATAAATTAAGGCAAATAGAAGATAACAGGCACAGCCACGTTATTCTAAGGCATCCGAAAATTAAGGTCAAGGGTAACGCTCTTGGCTGTATGACTTTTCACAGTCTCTGTCATGGAAACCCCACCACCCTCGATGCTGTTTTGCTGTCAGAACTCTTTTACCTTCCCCAGGTAGTTTTACAAGGTCCTTCCTGAGGGTATTGGAAGGCACCGGGTGCCACCCGCACCCTCAACAGGCAGCACCTGCCACAGACAATTTACTGCTGGGTGTTTGCTCCTGCCAGCATTTCTGGACCCCGCTCCACAAGGGTTCCCGCAGGGGACACTTGCACCATGCCTAAATAATTCCATCAGTAGTTTAAATATGCAAGACACGCAGTGCAATTCAGTAAGCCATTCAACAACAACAACAACATAATAATAATAATAATAAAGAATTTGGAACTGTTTAATTCTGGCTGCTGGAGCTTGTGAGGGCAGGGAGGGGGTTGCCTTTGCCTCTGCCCCAATCCGGCCACGTTTCGGGGGTGGTGACGCGATCCCCGCTGCCCTACACCGCGCGCCGAGGCTGACGGGCCCTCCTGCATCGGGCGGTTTGTTATGATAATGTTAATGCACAGGCTGTCGTCATCTGGCAGCAGAGCCGCTTGCCTTATGAAATAACTCAGTGTGACAGCTCCGCTCGCTCGCGGGCAGGCCCACGTCTGGCTTCTCATCTGGCGGCGGCAATCGCTCCCCTTCCTTGAGCCGCCGACGAACGCGAAACGTTTCATTCGCGTCGCTCCAGATTATCTGTTGAGGGGCGCGGGGGGAGAAGGGAGTTACAGCCGAGTTCCTTCAGGAGCCCCCACGCAAAGCAAGCGCCGTCCCCACCTCGCCGTGCCCGCCAACGCCGCTCGCCGGTGGCGCCGCAGCCACGCTGGACTTCACATTTCAGTTCCCGAACGCCAGCCAGCGTTCGCCGAGCTGCGCGCGGCTGTCGGCTCCCGGCGACAGGTCCCCGGCGACCTTCTTCCCGCGTCAACCAAAGCGAAAAGTCACGAGGATAAGGCAGAACCGCTCCGGGCCAGCGTATCTTCAGCTGGAAAGGTCTCGGTGACTTTCCCAGGCATATGTTTGTTGGCTGGCGCAGCGCTGGAGCCGGGCTCTCCAAACGCAGGCCGGAGGGATTAACCTAATGCGGCGTCGAGATGCTAATACAATAAGGGTTCATTGTGGCATTAGCGGGAATCATAAGACCGGCTCTGAGATGTCATTGCCTGGCAGCTGTAGGGAGCGCCGGCCTCGGGCTCTGGGGCCGAGAGAAGCTCGTCTCCCGCCTCAAGCGTTAAAGCTGCTGGAGGGTGGTGAAAACGTGGCGATCCCCCCTTCGATTTGGTGACCGCGCTGATGTCGAATCGAGGGAGAACAGAGGGAGCAGGGGTTATCTGGAAAGGGACAATCGCTTTTCCTGGAGATTTCCAGGAGCTGCAAAGCTGCGGATGCCAAGAGGATCGTAGAATCATCGACTGGCTTGAGTTGGAAGGGCCCTTGAAAGCTCAACTACACTGCAGCATGAGGGACCCCACCTGGCGAGTGAAAACCCCCACGTGGCATCATGAGGGGACTCAAAGACCCCACAGGAGTCCCTGAGGTGACCCAAAGCTCTCCTCACCACGCCCTGAGGGCACCCAGGCCCACACAGCGCCATGACGGCACCCCATGGGACACCAGGAGAGGGACCCCAGGCCCACACAGGGCTCAGCGAGGGGGCCTCGAAGCTCTGCTCACCAGGCCATCGAGAGCACCCAGAGCTATGGAGCACCATGGCGGGGACGAAAGCTGCCCCAAAGGGACCTGCTCTGGTGTGAGCAGCGGGAGCAGGG